>CAEGAE010039904.1:0-80299 GCA_903067095.1 Girardinus metallicus
TCTGCATTCGTCACACACAGAAACATCTACCAGCTCTGTAATGTCATGATGCTCTTTGCCACCCATTTGTTGCGACCCGGATGATATGAAATTTATTTTCCGGTATTTTCAGTAAAGCTACGCATCTAAAGCACGGCTGCCGCTGTGTTCAGTCTATCCGTTTATATGTATAAATAATCCCGCCGGACTCCAGGCATCGCTGCCGTCATTTTAAGATGCTTATTGGTCCCCCAGAAAAAGACAAAAACCCAGACATAATCATGACTCAATAAAATCCTCCCAGGCCGAACTTGAAAACTGGACGTTATGCTGCTAACACTTAGCTTTCGTCAACAACTGAGGCGAAAGTGAGAGCGCAAATAAAGTCCCGGCCGGAACACGGTGCGCTAAATAATGAAAGATAATATAACGAGGCTTTGAGGCAGGTCAGTTTTCCTCAAGGAATTTGAATAATCGAGGTACTCAAATCACTTGAGGATCGTTTCAGCCCTCTAATATATATGTATTCTGTTGTTTCTATTTCAACTTTACCAAATTCTGACATGCAACTCTAATATTTGGGGAAACAATACTAACTTTGTTTTCGAGTGATTCTGTACTTACGAATATCAAAGTTGTCTTTGTAGGCTTTAGGGAATCGGGCCGAAGGTGGCGGCTCAGGGAAGCTCCCTTTCTGTCCAGTCCTGATGGTGGTCAGAGTATAAACTTCATCTTCAGCCAGATTCAGAGTAAATGATCCATCTACAAGCTGCAGGGGGCAGAAATATTTCAGGATACAGACTGGCCCCAACATCTATTTCTTCACAGCTTTAACAGCTTGTGTTTGTTAACCTTCACAGGAAGCAGCTTCTCGAACAGCGAGTGCTTCTTTGCCTTGAAGTCAAAGTGTGACCTCCACACCTGCAGCTCTTTGATGGAGGCCTTGGACAAAGAAAGGCAGCAGAGAGTAAAGGCACCAGCATCTCTCAGTGAGTTTCATCAGACATAGAAGGAGCTCATTAGAACTTACAAAGGACCCTTTCAGCTGAAATGTTGCATTCTGGGACGTGACATTGAAGGGAGGGAGAGGAGGTCTGATGCAGATGGAGTGATCGTGAGTCTAAGGAAGAAAAACACGATTCATTTTATCCGACTTTGCTTTCTATCCAGAGGATTACACGTTCATTGTGTAGGTGCTGATCACTGTAAAGGCCAAGAACTAACTCACCATGGTTTCTATGACAATAGTCAAGTTTCCATATCCATCTGTCAGGGCCACATAACTTCCTCCCTGAGCGAAATGTCCAACAGTCTGCAGGTATGTCCATCCAGGCTGAGTGAACTGTGTGCTGTGGGCTGCAAGGAACCGACACTGAAAAGTTGGAATGATTTCTGGAACCTCGTTCCAAATGATGGAACACATAAAACTGAGCATCTTCAGGAAATGAATGGTGGAAGTTAGGAAAACCAATCGAACCTCAGCATAATGTTAGACTCAGTACTAGACCAGATCTGAGGACTGAAGGGCAGAAACTTAAGGAAGAATAAGATATGATTTTACAAAACATGGAAACTCCTTTAGGTCCAGACGCTAAGAATGTTGGGTGGATTTTATAGCAAGGTCAAGAACATTTCCATGAGAACAGGGCTGAGATTAGTGGGAATATATTGGAAATCATTCATAAAATTGAAGGTTAGGGAGCTTGTCTTTTAGGAATGAAAAAACCCAAACTCCTTATATGGGTCCCAGTATCTGACAGTGACACACCTGTGATCCAGATAGGAGACTCCACCACGTAGTTTCCACTCCAAGGTTCCTGAGCTGTCATCAGCCCATCTCTGCCGAACGGCAGCTCCTCGTAGTAACTGGCCACCAAGTTCCAGGAGATGGTTCTGCAGGACACAGAGTATACTTTTATTTTCATCTGTTAAACCCTTTCAGTTTTTCAGACTGCAAACAGGGGGGGGAGGAGCGGCACAGCAACAACCTCAAACTATTGAGGTTGTTGACACAACCGTTGTACCACTATTGAGTACCACTATTGAGGTGGTACATTAGACACAATGTACCACATTCAAAATACCATCAACATAACAAAGGGAGAAAAACTCCTTCAAATAAACGGGCAGCAGTGCAGTCTGAGCACTTTTAAAACATTAACTATTTTAAAAGTGCTCATCATTTCATTTAACTTACTGCTAGAGCTGTACAATAAATCAAGTATTTGGTAGGCTATAATATCTGATACAGTTTGCCTCCTGGAAAACTTGGATGTTAAATTATTTCCAATTATTCAACCAAGACGTTAGTTCCTAAAATGAAAAGAGATTGATGTTTCACAAAAAGTAAAACAATGTAAAAAGGAAATATATTTCAAAAAATACTTTTTATTTGCATTATCTCTGGTGACTAGATCCAAGTCTTTGCGGTTGGAAGCCCTCCTAGCCATCACCCCGATCTTTGTCAGGACTCTGGTTGAGTCATTCCAACCACTAATATCCCAGCAGGAAAACATATGTTGGTAAAGTTAAGATATGACAAGAAACCTGAATTTGCTAGGGGCATAATTAATCTTAGGCTTTGTGGATGAGATGCCAGAGCTCCAGAAGACAGGTGTGAACATTTAGGATCGACTGGGTAAATTTTTAAGTGCAAAGTTCCTAACGCTGTTCTTTAAATTCAAAGTCAAAGCGATGACATCTGCAACAAAGTTGCCATTAAATAAGATGCATTCAGTCTTCTGTGATGGAAAAAAAAACAAACAATACTGGTCCAACCACTGCTTGGCAGCAGCAATGCAATCCAGTAGAGAATGGAGGGAATTACCGCATACAGGTTTCAGATACAAGTAGATCATCTGCATAGTAGCGAAGTATGACAGGCGACATGCTTTCTCCAAGCGGCAAAATATAAAGTAAAAATAGGAGAATAGTCAATTAGAATGTGCCTGACAGCAGTAGGAGGGTAAAGTAATGACAAGGTTTAGAGTTGCTGCAATAGAAACCCGACTTCATCCCCTTTGACTGAAACCATGAGATGGGACTGGTTTTACTGGATAAACTGAGGCACATTTTCATTTCATACAAACTTTAGATTGAAATGTGTTATTGAGACTTCTGCCGAGTTCTACCAACCAGCAGGTGTTACAATGTCTCAGGAGCTGCCAATGTAGTCAAAACACTGAGCCATTTGTCACATGAATCAGCCTTTGCTCTCATCTCTGGAACATTGCTGGGGTTTTCCGTGTGCCTTACGCAGTCATTTGTCCGTTGACATAGTTCTGGTTGAGGATCCGCGCCCAGCAGCCTCCTCCCACGTCATCGTTGAAGGTGCTGTAGTCCTCCGATGACCACAGCTTTTTCTTTGTGGTCAAGGCCTCCGGCACTGTGGTAGTTCCTGGATAGTGAGCCCTGATTCGGAACAAACAAGATTATTAACAGTAAAATAGAACGAAGTCAATAAAAAAAGTCAAGACGATTTCCAACCGAAACATTCTGAATAAACTAAAGAAATATGATGAGAATTTTCTTGAGACCTTCCACAGAGATGTCATGCATGTTGGCACGCAGAAGTGAGGTTATTGTTAGAGCTGTCCCTGGAGCAGAAAAGCAGGAACAAATCGGACTACGGCCTACCCTATCACGTCTACGGCGCTGCTGAGCTCTGGGTCGAGCATCAGCGACACAGTAATGGGCTCCCACAGGTTATCGCTGGCTACGATCCGGACCGACTCCAAACCAGTCTTGTCCAGAGTGTACCGCAGCAGCTGGTGGAGTTACAGATGGAGAGCAGAAAGACATTCACACCTCGCTCAGTTTTAAAGATTTGCTGCCGGCATGGAAAACTCTTCTTACTTTATGGGAAAAACACAAACTTGAAGCTAAAAACCCTAAAATAAATGTATGTTTTGTGAGAAAAAAGATCATGATAAGAAAAACTTGCTTTAACAAAAATTACCATCACCACATCTAATGAATCACCTACAACCACAACAAAATAAATATACGTTGGTTTTCTGAGTTGATCATAGCATCTCTGAACTTTATCTGTAAGCAATTATTTTCTTTTCTCCATCAACGTAGAAGTAATTCAGATTTGTCTTGACTGACAAATCTGGAAATGGCAGCAAGAAAACAGCTGCTGACCTAAACTTGCCACCATCTAGAGTCGTAGCAATGACTAAAATGTCTAAAACTGAAACTGTGACAAACAAAGCTGGACGAGGAGCTGAATAAAACCAGGCCTCACAAAGAGCAAATAATGGTGTCACCAACATGCCACCAAAAAGCATGGAGTTTCATCAACTCTACAGCCATGCCTTGATCAGTTGAAGATGAAGCTATTCAGCAACTCTAGTAACACAAGTAGCACTTGTGTTTTACTAATAGAGCTATTCACTCCTCTCTGTGTATGCAGTGTGGTTAGGTGAAGCTTTCCAAACTCTGAAATGACCCAATTCTTTTGGTTTATCAAGCTTTTAGTTCTCATGTTACATATTCAAACCAATTATCTTGAATTTCACTCAGTAAAGCTGCTGTCAATTTGAGTTCCATTTTAATTTGGCATTTTTCAAATTCGCCTGGCTGTTTGTTGAAAAGCCAGGCGAACTGCTGATTATCAAAACGTGTCAGCAGAAGAGAGGTGTATGTGTTCAAAGTTTTCCATGATGGCAGCAAAGAAAGAATGGAGTTTAAGAGCAGAAACATGCTCTTGTGATTCTAAGGGTTACGATGTTCAGTCTGTGTTAGTTTCACACAATCGAGCTGAAAAACAGCCACCGACAGTCAGCTGAGCAGGAGGAATCTCAGAGATAAACCTCCCAAATGAAATTGAGCTTTCCCCTCCAAATGTCATAAGTTGGCCAATCAGTGTGAAAGAACTCCTGACGGTTGAGTTTACAGGAGGAGTTCTGCGCTACTTACCCAATCACCTGAACTGAGTCATTAAGGTGTGGGTCAGCAATCAAAGATTTAGCGATGTTCCAGTCTCCATCTGCAGCGACGATGCCGACGTCGGTCAGACCGACTCTGTCCAGCATGTTCCGCAGAACCTTGGCGAGAAGAAAACGTTCTCAGAGGAACTTCACCAAGATCTCAGCTCATTGTGAGTGGCTGTTCTTCCCATGTGGGTGATTGTGGACTGAGCTCATGCACATTTATCACATGCATGGAGTACTGCTCACCTTGATGTACTTTGAGTCGAACGTCCGCTCATTCCAAATCTAAGCGGGAAAAAGAGAACATTTTACAGCAAGACAACATGTTGCTAAACAAAATTCAACAAAATGTTTCAGTTTCTGTCAATTTCCTCCTTTTTTCCCTTCAAACTAACCTAGTTTCACCTGAGATCCTAAGAATATGTTTTTTAAGTTAAATATATTTCACATAATAATCCAGCTGGATCATTTTAACCATCAAAACATTCCCAAGTAAAAAATAGTAAAACTTTTAAGAATGTGTGAATGTTTGGACAGAATCATGTACTTTGTAACTTTAGTTTTTGTGCTGTCAGTACATATTGCTTTCAGATTTTTGTTCAGATGCAGATTAATTCAATGGAAACAGCTTTATTAGTTTGAAAATTTCATTCATGACAAAAAGAAATAATAATCATTATTTATTTATGTGTAAATCCATCTGAAATCCTAATTAGCATTTGGATGGATAAAAAAAGTAGGGTTTGGGCCAGCTTTGATTAAAGGTATCGTCTCTCCATCTCAGCAATAGTCATCACTTTGCAGGAAGGTGCAACAAATAACACTCCAACTTCAATATCAGTTTTATCTTGATAGATAAGTATTATCTTGATAATCACCCAACAATCTCTGATCTTCCAAAAAGACCAATTATGTGAGAATTGACTCTTCACAGAAACTTGATTGATTTGCTTATACAAACATTTTCATAAGCTTTTCAGACCAAAACAGAAACGGATTAGACCTGAGTCAGGAAAACTTCAGCCATGATTGCTGTAATAATAAGGAATACTCACCCCAATATACTGAATGTCCAAGTCGTGGTATTTCTTGGCTCCTATGACCCAGTTCACCACGTACGCTGCAGTAACATCTGGGAAGTCATAAGGCCAGTTCTCCCCACGGCCGACCCAGCCAGGGAACGCCCAGGGTAATGCTGCACCAACACAGAGTTTTATCCATGTGTAACACACTGTTTTACACTTCATGAAGTCACTTTTGGGTCATAAATTTGTCTATTTCAGCTCCCAGGTTGGTACATCTGAAACATTTTCCCACCTATGAGCGTTATGTTCGGGTTCCTCTTCTTGGCCTCCTTCATCAGCCACCACTCGTAGCCTCTGAAGTAGTTCTCATCGTTCTCATAGTGCATGTGTGAAGGCTCTGTTCCATCTGAAGCCGCCATTGAAAAAAAAATATATATATATAATCGCATGCCGTCACTCCAACTGCAAAAATTGAGCACTGTGTGACACGTGTGAACGTTAAACAAGGTACCTGTAGTCTGAGCATCTCCTCCAATCTCCACCTTCAGAATGTGTAAAGAGGCTCCAAAGTTTGGCTGCAGGAACAAAACAGACAGTATAATGACATGGAAAAGTGACCATTTATTTTACTCAAAAAAAGTTAATTAGGGAGACAATTTGAATTTTTACCTCCAAAAAACTAACTGTCAAAGAACTTTCAGTTGAAAACGTGACATCTCTCAGGAATGAGGAAACTAAACAAGTGGAGGGCTAAAGATATCATATCAGCCTAAACAATGTTTACTTTGTCCAGAGTGGTTTAACAGGGACTGTTCTATTTCTGCACTCATGCATGCCATTTTGTTTCTAAAACGCCTTGACAACTACATTTTCTTTCAACTCTTAATAACAAATCTGACTAGAATGCTGCAAATAGGTGACTCGATGCAATCTACTGGGCTTCCTTTGACAGACACGTTTTCAGCTATTATGAATAACCATTTGAGCATACTGCACTGTTTGATAACAGGGATGAACTGGAATGGATACATGACTGAATTGAAATAAATAATAAGTGAAAATATAGGTGAAGTGCCTGAAGACAACATTTGTTGCGAATCGATGCTACTGCAGACTGACATGTCAGTCATAAAATGCAGAACTCAATTATTGACCAAACTTGGTAAAGCTATGTCAAAAGCCTGTACATAAACCCTTATTTTATTACAGTAGCATAATCTCACAATTAGAAAACTCTTTTTTTTCTCCATTGAATTAATGTTATTAAATTCAAAGTTGGATTCTTTTTTTAATGAGAAATTATCCTACTGTAATAAAAAAATATATATATAATTTTTAAGGCTTTGTGCTCATCTCTACCACGAGAGTCAACCAGCGTAGAAGGTGCCATACACGTATTAAAGTCTGGTTGTTGCAAAAACATATAAACTACTTCTGAAAAAGGATTATTTGGAAATTCCAGTCTCACGTTTCCAAACACACTATTTATTACAGTAAAGCCTAGGATAAACTACCTGGACTTGAAGCAGGAAATGATCATCCTGATTACAGTGAACAAAATCTTCCTGAAGATTTGATTAAGCCTTATGTTTAACATTCATACCCGCCATACTTGTACAAGGTCTACATTTCCCTTAAAAAGTCCCAGGTTTGTTTAACTACATTTCTCCAGACAGAACTTTGTTTTAAAAACTAAACTCCGACTGAAAGCAAAAAGACCAACAACCAGCCTGTTGTAGCAGAAGTTACTCTGCTATGCACACAAATTTATCCGATTACTTTGTTTCCCTTTGTTTATGTAGACCAGTCAGCTGATCATTCCTGCAGCCTGGCCTCTGAATCTCACCTTAAACAGGTAGTCCAGGATCTGGCTCCGGTACGGCTCAGCATAGTTCACAAGTAACCGGGATGTGGCCTAAAAAAACACACTTAAATTAAGAACCTCAAACAGGCGAACTGGTCGATAATAAAACGAACCAGGAAGCTGCAGATGAAGACTGGACTCACCCCTCCACCGCTCAACCCTCCGATCCCGTCAAACACTCTGCCCAGACCCCCCTCATCAGTCAGCGGGTAGGTCTGCCCGGATGAAACGTCCACGGTGAGGGAGAGGAGGCACACTGCGGAGGCAAACACCCAGAACACCCGCTGCTCCATGCTGTCAGCCTGGACAAAACCCTGCGCGCTCCGACTCACTCCGATAAGCGCGCTTCCGCGTGCTAGAAGTCACATGACTGCCGCCGATCACGTGGTGACAGAGTAGGCGATGAAATGAACGTTTGTTCATTTTTTTTTTCTTCTTCATCTAAAAAAGGACAAAGACTAAAATAAACAAATGTATAATCCAAACACGTAGATGTAGAAAAAGGATGACGGCGTGGCAGGGCCATTGTATGTAGGAAAAAAAGATGGACATTTTTTGCCAAAAACACTAGAAGATTTTTAGGAAAATTTATGATTTATGAGCTTGAGTCGAAAGTCGAAAAGTTTTTTAAGACATGTTTGATAAGTGTTTTTATAACAGCCGAAGGTGACATACTTACTTGATTGTGCTATAAAATGGTACTATGTACCTAGCAGTTACTGATCACCTTTATTCCCACTGGCACTGATATAGCAATTCATGCTTTTTAAAGTTATTTATTACTTAAACAAGAAGAAAATTGCAGTTAAAAAATATGTCTTTAATAGCATATCCTTACAGACAAGGACCAGTTGCAATAACAAATCACACGAGCTATATGATCCGAGTTCACACATATTCAATCTGGTTTAACAACGGAAGACTATTCAAATTAGTATGGAGTCATTCAGCAGTCTTCTGGGAGACCAAATCATTTATTACAGTTAATTCTGTAAAACATTCCATGGGTAATGTGCAGCATATGTTTAGCTTTCACCAGCTTTTACCCAACTAAGCATTATTAAGCATGTGATCATCACATGCTTTAGATCATTTATTTGCAATTTATATAGAAACAAGGTTATTTATATTTCCCAAGGAGATCTTTATTGATCACTAAAACCGGGAAAGAACATTTTAAATTAACAATATTCCAACGCTATACATAACAAAAGAATAGTCATTTTAAAATTGATAGAAAGCCTGAAATATAAACGACAGAACAGGGAACATGAAATTGTACATTAGCAAGATACATATATGGAGGATTCTGTGAAGGACTATCGTCTGATCCATATGATCCACAAAAAAGCTAATTTTGCTTTTAACATGTAGGGGTCGCTAATCAGCAGATAACACAGCTGTTTTTCCACACCTAAAACTAATACTCAGACTAAGTTTTAAATAATGTTAACCAAATTTGTCTCAAATTGTTCCAAGTTCTGTTAGTCTGTTTTTGCTGGTTTCTAAACATATCTGATATACTGTGGTTATGATTTTGTAAAGTTGGCTTAAACTTACACTCTAAAACAGGAATTTACTTAAACGTTTATATTACTGAGGGCTGAAAATATAACATGACCCTGTCATGCTTGCATTTACTTCAATCTTAGTCTGTTGACTTGCACAACCATTTATAACAAGTTAAAGGAAATAATAATTGACAATAATTAATTTTCTGAACAACCCTCCACCCCCCAAAAAATAGAACACACCTTAATGAAATTGAAAATGTGTCACACAATACAGCACAATTTCAGGACAAAAACTTCAGTGAAGAAACAGAGGTAAACTCCACAATGTATTGTTCCCAAAAAACAAGACGAGTTTCTCACTGCACACGACACTTGTTGGGTTTCTTCGTTCGACCCGATGCCATCATCTCTTGATCCACCTCCATCTTCAACATGTTCTTCCTCTCCATCTCATTTTTCTTCTGCATCTCCAAAGCTCTTCGTTCGTTCCTCTTTGAGGCCTGTTTTGCTCTTCTAAGCATCCATTTGGTGTAGTATTTGCCATGGTTCTCTTGAACCATTTGATCAATTTTCTCCAGCAGCTGGCGGACTTGTTCCTCACTTGCCACTTCATTGTTGAAGACATGATATCTACCGGAAAAAGCCATGACAAACTCTTCGAGGGCTGAACTCTTTGAAATAAACTGCTCAATAGTTTGGGTCTTCAGTTTGTCTCCATGTGTGAACAGCAGCAACGAATATTGGGCAGCCTCAGAACCAAACATCTTCAGAATTATCTTCATGGTTTCTTCCTCCTCCTTGGTGAATCTTCCAAGCTTCTTGACCACCAGAAAGACATGGGGACCCGGAGCACTCAAAGAGATGCATGCTTCAATTTTCTTCAGAACATTCTTCTCTTGGAAATTGGTGTCAAACAGCCCTGGCGTGTCAACTACTCTAACGTTTCTGCCTAAGACCTCTCCATCAACTTTCTTACAATCGAGTGTCCAGGAAGATGGACACGCCACCGACTGGAACACTTCACTTCCTATTATGGTGTTTCCTGTGGCACTCTTCCCTTCTCCAGTTTTCCCCAGCATTACAATCCGGAGTGTGTCCTTGCTGCCCTTTTTCTTCTTCTTAGATCCTGCAGACAAACACAGCAACAATTTTGATGTATTTTTTTGTTGATGATGATACTGTATGAGAGTCTCAAGTCTAACAAAACAGTTTTGTCACTGAACTATAATCTTCAGCAAATATGACAGCATGAGACTAACATAATGTGGAACATTTTTTATAGAATGGTTCAAAGTTGTCAAAGACTAGACATCAATCAGAACAATCTCAGTGTGGAAAACCAATGGGGACTCAAGCTGAAATAAAATCAGAGTAGGAGCACAGAAAGTCAGTAAAATATGATTTCTAGGTTACATAAAATAATAAAAAACATCAGTTTTCCATTTGATCTAATCTTTGAAATAAATCTTCTTTTATGACTATAGGTTACAGTACATACATAAGATTAAAAAGGAACTGAAAAACAGGAGCATCATGGTGAAAAATTGATCTTTATTTATGTAAAACAATAAAAAAGGAAACCCAAACTGACCTAAAAAAGCAAAACAAAAAAAAGTCAGTCAGTATATCAGAATAAAAACCACCCACGAAATCTCAAATTTAGAAGCTGGTATGCTGAGACTGTGAATCAAACATTATTAATGTGAAATAAGTCAATACAAAAGCAGTATAGTTTTGCTATGTTTCAAATAGGAAGAAGACTTTTATTTTCACGTAATTTTTGTCTATTTCTAATTTGTAAAATGTCAGAATGTTACAGCTTTCAAAATCAAAGGGAAAAGAGGAAACAAAATCACAATCATTTTATATTAAATCATGTACATAATAAAACAACGATTTGCTCCCCCGCCAATCTATTTATCACCGGACTAATGTTTGTGATTTAACTTCAGAGACAATGTACAGTTTCCCAAGAGCTCCAGATTTGGATCCCTTAATATTTAGAGAATTCTCAATATATGGAACAGGATTACATACAGCTGCAGTACATAATTGTAGCTCAACAGTCTTTCTGACAGTTAAAAAAGATTCATGCTCATACATAGCATTTCCTTTCAGGAATAAACAGGAAAGTAGCATTTAATTAGACAAATCTATTTTTATCCTATCAAGCATGTTTGTTTACTGATTTAATCTATGCAAAATCAAGTTGACAGAAAAGAAACTGTTGAAAGCTCTATGTATTTCTACATTAATAAGAGGCAGATTGAGAGCTGAATTTGCCCCTCTAGTGTTATTGAATGTGACAGTTTTTGCTAACTGATATTGTCAAAGCTCCAACAGCAGCTCCGACTGCAGCTCCAGCAGCGATCCCAACTGCCACTCCGATTGGTCCACCACACACACCCAGCACACCTCCAATGGCGGCACCGCAGGTCGTGGCCACAGCGATTGTTGGTGCTGCGAGGAATTCGTTTGACTTCTCAGCTCTGCTGCGTGCCTCCTGGTGGTAGTGCATGATCACCTTGGTCTCCTCTCTGCGGTAAACGGCTTCACTGCATTTGGCTCTGAGCTGGTCCAGCTCCCTCTTCTGCTGTTCTTCCATTTCCTTCAGTATTCGCTCCTTTTCCTTCAATATGGCAGCCTCTGCTTTTTCGAACATTGCATTTGTGTAGTACCCTCCGCCATTGGCCGCAACCATCTCTTCAATCTTGTCTAAAAGCAAGTAGGTCTGCTTTGGATCTTTGATCTCGTTGTTGAAGACGTGGTATCTGCTCTGGCACTTGCCAATCAGGGCTCGCAGATCTGTGCTCTCTGAAATAAAGTTTTCAATGGTCTGATTCTTCAGCTGGTCTCCATGAGTAAACAGCACCATTGTGTACCTCTGAGCATCTTCTCCAAAAGTGTCCTGGATCATCTTGACGGTATCCTTCTCCTCCTGCGTGAACCTGCCCAACTCAAGAACCACCAGGAAGGCGTGAGGACCCGGAGCGCACAGAGAGATGCACATCTTGATTTTCTTCAACACGTCCTCTTGAGTAAAATTTGTGTCAAACAATCCTGGAGTGTCAATAACGGCCACATTCCAACCGTTAACAACACCCCTGGCTTTATGACATTCTGCCGTCAGAGAAGATGGAGACAGCTCTGACTCAAAAGCCTCCCTCCCAAGGATGGTGTTTCCCGTGGCACTCTTCCCAACTCCAGTCTTCCCGACTAGAATAATTCTTCTCTCCCTTGGATCTATTCCGCTTGTGAACCCTGTTGGATAGAAATACACCATTCATCATAATAGTGCTGCACTCTTGGCTGCACTGTGCACACACCAGAAGAAAACTGATCTCCAATGTGATAATACTTTGCCAATGTGAACACCAGAATAACATGTTTTATTTAGATGCTGTTACAAATGCTACATTCATTTATCAAGTGGATAAAATGTATCCAAACCAACCTGGTCCACGTGCAATCTAAACCTAATTACTAGTTTTGCCAGCCTTGACCACAATAACCGTCTTCAAGTACTGCCAATAGTAAGGAATAAGTTTATTGTTGTTTTGCCAATTTATCATTGAAGAAATTTTCAGTTTCTGTTCGCTCTTGGGAAGACACTTCACTATTTGCAGGTTAAAACAGTTGACTTTTTGTCAGTGACTACCTTTCTTATTTATAATTTCTATTTATATTAAGGTATTATGTTTTCCTTTGTCGGTTTTCTAGCCTTTTTTATATTGTCAGGTAGGTTGATTAGTAACAACTTAGGTGCATCAAAGTAAAAATGAATCATAATTCTGGGTCTTTAAAGGCTGGATTTAAAATAAGATATATTTTAAATGCGATTCATGAGGTTTGTTTTTCTCTTTATTCCTTTTCTTAAGCTCATTTTATAACAACTTTTTTTTTGTTTTGGCTAAACCATTGTTTGTTTTTCTATCTATGAGCTGGATTTTCAACTTTCAAATCTCTGAGTCACTGCCACAAAAATGCTGTGTCATGCTTAGCTCAGGATGTTTTTTTTAAACAAGAATGTCTAAAAATAGAGTCTAAATCTGGACATTTGAAAAAAATGGCTTCACTTTCCTTTCAGTTTTTCTGCTAAAATTTTGAGGTGTACTCCTGTTTTTTGTGCTTTTTTTTCTTTAAAATCTTGTGCTTAATGATTAGCAACAATAGTCTGGATAAAACATACTTTTTTCTCCAAACAAGTGAGTTATGCTCTTTTAGCAAAAACCAAAAAAAAAACTATTTGGAGTTTCAATTCAAACCTCTTTTTTTCGAAAGACTAACTTTAAATTTCAAACAACTTCTAAATTTATCAACTTCCAAAAGATAAATCAGACAGCAATATTTCTTTTGGGTCAAGAAATGGTTCACCACATGATCTTCAGGTATGTCTGCAGAGCATAGTGTTGTTAAAAAGTTAAAACATAATCAATTCATATATTTTTAGATTTACTATTAAACCAACATGATTAATTTCAATCAAAATCCCAACTTCTTTCAAGCTGACATGCTGAAAGTACTGCTGAGATGGTTGCATTTGACCAGAAACTGGAACACACATTCTGAGTTAAGAATGTCAGCCTGACCTCCTAAACCAAAGGCACAAAAATGGAATGAGTCTTTTCTTACCAGCAAATTTTGTCCCAGACATGTTGAAAGTCCCAGCTGTTCCTACCGTTGTTTGTCTTGTTTTGAATGAGCCTGTCTTCCTTACACCTCAGCTATCTTAGTTACCTCCAAGTGGGCGTTCCTTTTGTGTCTTTTTTAGCTGAACATATGCACACATAAGTTGAAGTCAACAGGAAAAAAACAAAAAGAACTATTTAAACAAAAAAAAAAAAACAAGAGTAACCAGATTTTGATAAAGTTAAAGCTCCAATTTTACACCTAAAACTCGGTGGGTTATGTTTGCCTCAGGTCAGCTCAGACTAAACTGGGCTAAAGGATCGTCTCTTAAACCAAAACTGGATCTGTTGGTTTGTAGAGCTGGATGAGCTGATAACATTCCATTCTACAACCTTAACACAACATGAAAATCAGGTTGAAGGAGATGTTTGTGAACCTTTCAGCTCTGCCAAAACTGATCAGGGAGTAAGGCAAAGGTAGGCTGGGGGACACAATTCTGTAAGGTTTTCAGGCATTAATTCTGTGATGAATCCTCTCCAGCATCTCAATCAGGTTGAGACCTGGACTTTGAACAGTTGCAATACAATGATTATTTGCTTCTTCAGTCATTTGTTTGCACACACCAATTGATACTCTGACAGGTTTTTCCACTGTGTTGTTGGTTTGTCTCATGAATCTGATTGGTGCAGCAGCATCCAGCTGCAGAAAGCATGCAGTGAAACCTGTTTCTCTTGTCCTCTTTCTGAGGTAAATCATAGAAATTTAGCTTATTTTCTGAAGGAGCACCTGCAACTGTTCCCTTAATTGTGATCAGCCAACACCAAAGAACGAAAAAAATGATGATGTATTGTTTGACACAGGTGTAATAGGAACAGGATGAAGAGTAAGGGGAGCTGAAAGCACGCAGTTTAGATTAATTCTGCTCAGCTCGGTGCAATACCCGCAAATCGCCACCGGGTGCCAGTATTTGCTCAGGATCAATAGACACGTTAAGTTAAAAGTGGTGCTGATTGTAGGTTGTAGTTTTAATGAAAGATTTTTTTAAAGGAAAATTTTGCATTTGTTTTTTGTTTGTTTTGTTTTTTTTACATTTGTTCTTGATGAAAATAATAGCAATCACTGACATATTGGAAATTATATGTCATCGATTTCATTATTATTTACTTATTTCTTCTTGCTATTTGGTAATCTTATTTATTTATTTATTTTCTTATTTATTTATGATCTTATTTATCCATTATTTTAAGTATTATTTTCTGCATATGTCTCAGAATGTTTCAGTGATGAATATATTTGGTCTACTTTTAGTTCATTTTTGTCTTTAAAATTTATTTAATTTTAAATGTCTATTTTATTTATTTACTATTAAGAATCAATTTTATTTATTTAGATTTGTTTTCATTAAATATTTTCTTTGTGCATTTAATAAAATAGAACTAGTGTTCCTCTTTTACATTTACAACCCTTGTCATTAATAACTGTTTATTTCTGTTGTGCCAATTCCCAAAAATATTATTTCGAGGAATTTTATAAAACAATTTAATCTAGTTCACTTATAGGAACATATAATTCAATGATCCAGTTATATAGATTCAGTTGAAGCATGTGTACCTGTAGCTCCTAGTTAAAACATCAGTCCTGCCCTCTTTCTTTTACTGAATTAATTTTCCCAAGAGATTTTATCCACAGTGGAAATCAGATCTCCCTGATGAAAGCAATCTAAATGCTGATGGTGTCCTCTTTGCACAGCCTTCCCTTTGCGTAATAAACATTTACTTCACACTGATGAGTTAAAGTATAAGAGGATTTAAATTTAAAGTCCCAAGCATGGAAAAAAAAATCCCCTTCATGGTTTCAGAGTGAACATTGCATTGAGAGCAGCCAGTTATAATAATGAATCATTAGCATACTGTGACATTTCAGAGCAGTTGGTGTGTGTTGGGGTTCCTGCCAGGAATCCGAAGGCTTTCAGACTCACCTTTCACTGTGATTTGTTGGTTTTTTTTTTTTTTTTGGACCTACACCTCCACTTTTCTTCTGTTTCTCTTTTTTCTGACTTTAAATACTGAATCCTTCAGCATGTTATTCTAATGTCAAATTCAGATCAAGTGTCAGAAAGGGTTGACCAGGTAGTTGGCTGAAGCTTTTTCATGGAACCAGCCAGAGTCCAGCCGGTTGAATTCAGCTCACTTATATTTGTCTTTCCGCTGCCTGACAAGAGCACAAAAGGAGCTGCTAGGCAGTCTGTACGTTAAGAAAAGAATTTGCATTTTCCTCAGACAAAGACAATGAAGAACCCACAGAATGTTTCTCCCACCACCTTGCTTTACTGCTAGCCTGGTCTTTACACAAATTGGGCTTATTATTAACACCTCTGTCAAAAAGCAGAAGATTTATTTTTTGTTTTGCCAGACAAAATGATGAGTCCCATAAAACGAGTCTCGTACATGTTAGACTGTATATCATCAGATCTTTTCTTGGTAGTGCATCAGTCAGCTCCCTGATGAGGGGTTTACTGAGGCTGAGCTGACTGAAGCACTGCTCCCTCTGGGAGGATGCTAGGGAAGTGAAAATCCTCTGAGGATGGCAGGTTTTTCCACATGATGAGCCCAGAAACGTTTGGTCCAACATGATGTTCTCTCGTGTCTCTGCTGCCTGAAAGGAGCATATAGAATAACACTCTGTAGCTACAAAAACATCAACTTTTTATAATTAAATTTACACATACAGCATTTATGAAACTCTGATTTACGCAGTTAATTATTATTAATTCTGAATTGCCACTGTGTTTCTAATATAATGTGATGATGCTTGTGGTCCTGTGGGATAAAAGGAGATGCTGTCTGGATGTTGTAGCTCACGCCTCTAACAACTTAACATGCTAACAACAGAACTGCTTATTTCTGGTACCTGAACAACAATTCTTATCTTTTGGTCCTCCTCACATGACAGGCACAATTACATGTAAATGGCAGTCCCTCCAACTACTCCTTTTCATTCAAAACTTTTATTCATATCAACATGTGACATGTTCATTTTATTAAATTGTAAATTAATGAAATAAACACATGTAACACTTTTTGTTATATCTCCTCCTGATTACCCTTTGTAGATATTTTTATAAAAATTGTTCCTATTTACAATCCATTTTAAGGTATTCTAATCCTCTCTCATTTGATTGTGTTGTGTCAGGCTATTCCCCCTGATTCTTCAATACAAACCTGTTTTCCATTTCATTCCTCTTCACAGATCCTTATCGTCATATGTATATAATTATCTCTCTGTATAACACAATGTTTTATCCATTCTATCCTCCTCATCACACCTTACAATCCCCTTTCATCCCAGTATAGATAAATATTTATCATTCTTATCCCTTTTCTCTCCTCATTCCTCTTAATCACACTCATCCTCCTACAATCTTGTTTTGATCACAGTGTTTTTCACCACATTTATCCCAAACCTTAATATCACTTTTTGCTTCCTTCTCTTCATCCCTATTCCTCACATTTGTCTTTCTTGTCTCTCTGATTCAGATGTATTTTAATCACACTAACCTTATTCCGCTTCATGTTTCCTGTTTATCCCAGTCGTTCTCCTCATCCCTTTATAGAGACAGACAGTTTTTAATATTCATTTCGGCTCTCATTCTTGCTTATTGACTCTTATCAACACACTAGCATTCATCCATTTGTACGATCAATCTTATAACTATTAATCCCACTTATCCTCTTCATCACCATTTTTACCGCTTCTGATCACATTCTTTCCTGCTATTTCTCATTTTGAGGCTGTTTAATAACCCTAATGCTCCTCATGCATCAATGAGGCGCTCCATCATCCCACTCATCCTCATCATACCTCTTTATTGTGCTTAATCTCATTATCTTGTCTACAACTATATTCATCCTGCTCATCTCTTTAAATCAAACATATATTCCCTTTATTTCTCATCACTTCCTGTTGTTGAAAGATTTCAGTCATTTCTCTGTAGCGGGGCATTCAGCTGAGTGATCCTCTGACTCCAACCAATATTTTCCACATCGTGGCTCAAATTTATCTCCTGAGTTTTCAGCCCCTTTAAGACTCACCTGTAATGTGTTTACAGAGACACAGATGAGTTCATGTGGATGCGTTATGGATTCATTTCTACCGCTGTAAAGGCCTCAGATTGATTATTGAGTTGTAGCAGAAGGCCAGTAGCAGCTTTCTGTTTGAATCATGTCAGTTGCCTCAGGGGAGCATTAAGTCTTGTTGCCTCTCAACTTTCTCCACTGCCCCTTCTTTGAATCCTGATGCGCTGGCTGGTCTCTTTTTCTTTCCTGTGCACTACAACAAGTTAGCTGAAGTTGATGGCCGTCGGACCCGAAGAGGCAAAACAAAGACCATAATTTAAGACACATAGGTGGCAGTTTTTGTTTACAGCATGTCGGATTTAGCATATGCAAAAGCCAAAATACAAAGAGCTAAAAAAATATGCAGAGTATATACTTAAACCTTTAGACTTTTACAAAATACTGACATTTCTGATGCAGAGACCTTATTACAAATTTTGTGTTGAAGAAGTAGTTCAGGATTATTATGTGATTTAAAACTTATTGCTATGCCCAGGTAGTCTACTAGGTGAGCATTGAACTTTGCTGCTAATTTTCAGACAATATAATCAGAGTCTTTCTTCTCTATTTTAGAAAGTACAATTCCCTTAAGAAATATTAATTTGAATGTACATATTCCTCTTACAGTTCAAAAATATCTTAAAACTTTTCAAGGACGCTGGGGTAATTTTTGAGAATAGCTCTTAGCTGGACATGAATCATCTCGAATGATGCACGGTTCTGCATCAAAAACCTTCGTTCCTCAATAGCTGACAGAACCGCATGGAGAGATTACCTCAGGAAATTTAGTCAAGCTCTACATTGAAGAATTACACAGATGTCGCTTCAAACTTCACTGTGAAACCTGCCCCCCCCCCCCAAAAAAACAAGCCTTATGTTAACCCTGTTCAGAAGTGGAGTCCACATTCTCTGCGCTCAGAGGGATCCGGGACAAACCATCACGCAGTGGAAAGCAGACTGTGGTCAGACAGATCAGCGTTCCAGCTTTTTGTCAGAAGAAACAGAGCAGATAAGCAATCTGGGCTCTATGAGCTTGTATCAGTGCCCTTGGCAAAGCTCACTTCCAGTTCAATATGTTATGGCGGCATTAATAGAGAAAAGTCCAGTAGAGATCGTAGAACAACAAACGCCTTGAAGAACAAACCTTTTTCAATCATGTAAATGCTATATTTTTATGCAGGTGACCACATTTGGCACACATGTCCAACGGCCTGAGGATGAAAATAAAGATATTTATGCTGTAACTGTTTACTCATTGAGGCTTTTCTCTCCTTTGTTTTCTAAAACCAGGCTTTGTTGGAAGGATTCTTTTTTTAATCTCCTCTCAGACTGTTGCACCCTGAACCTTCTCTCACAGTAAAATCAGCAGCTCTAAACGCACGCATTACCCTTTGCTACATTTTATTAGGTTAATCATTAGTGCAACATGTGCATGGGTGTGCTGTAATTAGCAAAATCACAACAGTAACTTCCAGCACGGGCAATAGAAGCATTGAGGCTTCCCTCTGTTCCCCAGCTCATGCATTCGACATCCACAAGGAGCTGAGCTTTATTAACTGAGACCATCTCAGTCTGATGGATAAATGCAGAATTAAAGACCTGAGGAATAGCTTTCATGGATGTCAGCTTCTTAAGGGAACACAAACATTTGAATCATAAGTTTCAAACCATAATCCTCATTAAACCTAATGTGTAGAAAGTATAAGCAGATTAAAATGTGTATTTAAATAAAGTCAGAACAATGTGATTAATTTTAATAAGAAGAATGTTTGTCCTACATATTGCATGTTAATCCAGATGTTCATATACTGCACATCTGTTGATGTCGATTGGGTGATGAGTAGGTGAAAATCATGGTTCACATTAGGAGATTGTGTTCTGTGATCAGAAAATAAGACAATTTAATTTGTAATTCATCTCATAAAAATGTTTAAATGTCATTTGATCCATCATCCATCCATCCATTTCCTTCTTTCTATTTGTTCCCCAACTCAGAAGTTGGGGATCAATTTAGTTACTGTTATGATGCTGTCCTGAAGAATCATAACAGCTTCAAGACAGTAACCCAAGCATCACTCTTCTACACAGGGCAGGTGAAAAAGAGATACCCTTCCAGTGGGACGTGATCAGATAACAGCCAACTAGAGGCCTCCAGAAGGAGTTCTGATCAGATGAGCCATCGTAGGCATTGCACACACTTAGCTGGACTTTTATAAAAACAAACATCCCTGCCACATTGTTTATAAAAGATAATATTTTACACACGGGATCGGTTTCAGATAAGATTTCATCTACGCACAATCTGGTTGGATGGTTTTAAACATGCTAAAGGCATAGGGTGCAGTGTAGAGCAAAGCTGAAAGCCGTGTCAACCGATCTGACTGCTAGGATGCAGCTCCTGGCCTCTGCCTTTATCTTCAAGGCAGAGGCCAGCCACCCTGCAGAGGAAGCTCATTTCAGCCACTTCTATCCAGAATCTTGTTTCACTCATGATCCATTTCTAAAGACAATGGTGAGGATTGAACCATAGATGGACTATTGAATCCCGAGTGTCATCTTTCAGCTTGGCTCCTCTTTCGCCACAACAGATTGGAGTAACATGCTCATCACTGTAAGATATGCAGAGGAGGAACCATACTAACAAGTAAAATAAAAATTAGAAGAAGTACAGAGCTGAAAGAAACTGAGCCAATGATATTTTAACACTATATTTAATCGCCAAATTACCAGTTTTGACTGGTAAATATGGTGGATGGGCCAAAACAGAAAAGTAAGTTCCATGTTCCCCTGCTGAGACTGAGACAAACAGCACTGCAGCTACCTGTTCCTTATTGGACCAAATGGACCGTAATCAAGACAAATGTGGTCTGCTGCTTCGATTACATCCATATGGCTCAGGGCTTGTGCAGACTCTCATGTTTCAGCTCAATCAAATCAATAAGTTATTTATCGCCACCAACACTCCTATGATGTTGAGAAACGGTGGGGGTGTGGGCAATTCATTTGGCCTCCCAATAATCAGAAGTGTTTTATGACTTTCCTCTGAACAGCAGAGCATAATTTCCCACTGAGCAGAAATGCTGCGGATCCTTCAAAGATCTCAGAGAGGTGAGTTGTTTTACAGGAGTGATCAGAGCCTCATTGGTCAGTTTCATTTTATTTAAAAGAAAATCCATGCTCAAAGCAATTTCAAATAAAACTTTTGCTGGGAAACAAAACTTCTGTTTTGTCAGAGGAAAATAAACATTAGGTCAGCAGCAGTTAGTCAAACAGTTTGGCTTCAGGCAAACTCCTAACAGGGTGGTAAACCATCTCAGCCCTGATCAGCCTTTGAATTAATGAGAGGAAACAGTAGGAGGGGGGGGACTGTGGAACAGTATGCAAATCTGTTGCTCTGCAGCAGAAATTGTTTTCTCCCAAAGCTTCACATCCTCTTTTGATCAGAGACCACCTATAATGCTTGCCATGTTTTAGAGTCAGTTACCACGGTGATATGAACAGGTAAGCTTTTTCAAAAGTATTCTCCTTGAAGTGTGTAACATTACAACTTCAAAGTATTTGAATGACTCTTTGTTTGATAGACTAATCAAAAGGCAGTTCAGATTAAAATCTTAATAGTGTGACATGCATTTTTATTCATTCCTATTTAATCTGACACTCTTAAATAAAATCCAGAGCAACCAATTGCCTTCAAAAGTCACCTAACTAGTAAGTAGGGTATGCTTGTGTGATTTATTTGTAATATAAATCAAGTTTTTATGTGAAGGTCTTAAAGGTTGTGTTAGAGGGGATGTGTGACAAGTCAGGGAGAAAGTTGTGAAAAAGTTATAGAGGGCAGTAGATCATTAAAACAAGTTTAGGAAATCTGGTGGAGTTCGTTTAAATCATCATCAGAAAAAAAAATTCAAGCATACAAAGATGTAGAAGAATTTGTCATGAGGACTGTTAACAGTAAGGCATTCTGCAAATCTGCCTTTTATGGGAAAGTGGATAGAAGCCATAAATCAGAAATATATACACAGCTAGAGCAGCAATGGAGGAAAAGAATAGTGTAGTCAAAGTCTTAAGCTAAATCCAATCAGGAATATCTGACAACACTTATATTATATCCAGCTTGAGCTAGACATATTTCTCAAAAATAAACTGGCAAAGATTTCAGTCTGTAGATATGCAGATATGAACTCCAAAGGTCTTACAGCTGCAACTGCAGCAAACAGTGGTTGTATAGTAAACAGTCCCTTTGAATACTATGTGCTGAATAAAATGCATGCCAAATTTTTCAGACCTTTATTAAAAAAAAAAACAAAAAAAACGTGTAGTTTTCATTTCACCTTATAGCCTTTTTTTTGTTTACCACATACAGTTCCAATAAAATAGTTTATGGTTGGAATGTGTGAAAATGAGTAGACTAAAAGTTTAATGAGCATGACTAGTTTTGGAAGGTTTTACTTCAAGGTGTTGGCTCTTGTTGTGATTTAAGTTGTTTGATTATTTTTGCAGATATTCCCCTGACTGAAGCCATTACCTGAAAAATATCAGACCATTTCTCAAGACAAATCTATGGAAACATTTCAGAGGATATTTAAGCACAGCTAGGTAAGACATAAGTGCTGTCTGTTCTGCTACTACATGATATGAATTGTGTCAAAAGTCTTATCACAGTAAGAGTAAATGAGCACGTCCCACAAGCTACAGCATACAAACATGTAGTTAACCATGCAGACATATCAACTAAAAAAAACATCTAATTTACAGATAAAGTTGCATTTTCTATAAAAGCATTCTACAGGAAACAGCGAATTGTGTTCACAGTTCAGAGCTTATCAGGTGCATACACCATTATGGTTGTCAGTGAGTTGTGAAAACAAGAGCAAAGTTCAACTTCAAATGGATGAATGAAGTTTGGACCTGATTTTCATTACTGCCGGCACTTTTCACTAGATAGAAAAACAATATTTAAAATCATCAACACAGCGCCTTCTTTTAAAGTTAATTAGGTTTGTATTCTGTATCCATACATCTGATAAAGCAGATCACAGCGTTGAGCTAGGTTAAGAACATATTTATCCAGTAGTTCAGTTTTTTCAAGTTTCTATATCACAATTACTTATGGGGTACCACAGGGTTCAATGCTTGGGACTGGTCTTTCTGAAATTATTGCACACAATGGAATTAATATCCATTGTTAATTTGCCGCATTTATTTGACATATGGGCATGGGCATCATTTTTCACTTGAGCAAAATTGGCAAAATTAGAAGTATTCATTCCATGAGAAATGCAAAAAAGTCAAACAAAAAACAAATAAAATAGTCTAGATTACTTTGAGGTTGAACTATTTTAATTCTGTGAACAAAAAAGCTACATGCTAAAATATTAAAGTATAAACCGCTGAATACTCAAGTTTCAAATACTCAAGTATCAAAGATTTGCTTGTTCCATGTGTTGCAAACAGAGCACCTCACTCCCAGAACTGTTTCACCAACAAGCAAAGTCTATGAGATTTACTTTGACCACTAAAGACATTCTAAGCACTCTTCTTTCCACTGTTAATTTTACACTCTCAGCTCTACATGTATGCATTATTCACAGTTATTGCTCCCATTAACTTGTGTTCTGAGTATTTTTTATTGGGAGAAATGATGACTCACAGTCAGTCAATGGAAAACTTTATTTGCTCTTTCTTATGCAAAACCCCAATATTTAAAGGGTCTGTCAGCTGCAATGACACAGAAAAATCACAGAACTCTCATGCAGGAAAGTGAGGGGTGTTATGCTTCCTATAGGACAAAAATTTTACTGAGCAGGTTGTATGCCATGGACAATGTGGTCAACATTCCCAGCATGTAGGAAAGCGCTCTGCTGGGCTGGGGAAAGACCAGGATGTAGGCAAAGCTGTGGAAGATCCGAGAGGCTGTGAATACACGGAAGTGAATCAAAGCGGAGGAGAGGTCGGGTCCAGACAGGGCGTAAAGCAGACCGATGAAGAAGAATGGAATGATGTTCTCCAGGTCATTGTGGTGACACCTGCAGGATAAAAAAAAAAAAAGTGACAGATCTTTTCAAGACTCCAGGTTATTTTTAAGCATTTCAGCTATTTAGATTTATAAAAGGTTTGCATAGAGGAGCAAATCTTTTATCATTTCAGGGAGTAGTAGCAGGATCTGGTAATGGCGTTTGATGTCCTTTTTGTCGCATAATGCATGTGGAAATATACTTTTTCTTCAACACTCAGAACAATTTATAAGATGAAATGAACCTTTATAGGAAAACTACGCCAACATTGCATATTTTCTGGGAGTCTGATGCAAACGGCCGATACCTGATACAATCTGTAGATATGACACATGTGTTTTACTGTCAGAAACTGGTTTGTCAGACACAAACCTGTTTCCTGAGGGTCAAACACAAGCAGAGTGGTGTGTTGTCTGCTTATCAGAGGTGACTACAAGCATGAAACACAGTGCCAGCTACACAGGTCACTGTGAGGCTCTCAAACTTCACCTCAAAGAGGAAGGAGGAAATCATGTGTTAAACTAGGAACACCAACAGGCAGAGGAGGATGTCCACCTACGCTTAGATTTACCTTAGGAGCTGCCAAATGTGTCATTAACGCACCTGGTGTGCATGCATTGGCACGTGTTTTTAATGGCCTGTTGCATAATATAAGAGTGCCTTTTTTGAATTGAAGTAGAGAATGTGCGAGCAGCTCCCTCTACAAACATCTGCATGAGTCAGCAAAATCAAAGACACAATAACTGCAAAAACAATAATTAAAAAAAAAAAAAAAACTGTCCAAAGGTAAATCTGAGAATACTACACCTGAAATATGTTTAGGAATGATGCAGATACATCTCATAAGTCACTGAGTCACGGTGATATTCATATGTATCAGTTTCTCAGTAGTGACATCTTATTCCCAGTAAGACACAAACAAATGGTCTCTGAGTATTCTTAACTAAGTTAATAATTATCCCCGCCTTTCTCTTACTGGAGGTCAGATAACAGAAGTAAGATGTTCTGGAGGGAACCCAGCCATTCCTCTCCACACTCACACCCTACAGCTCCTCCTGGGGAATCCTGAGGGGTTTCCAGACCAGAAGGGATTTAAAATCCCTCTGTGGAGTTCTGGATGTGCCCTCAGGTATCCTTCCATTGGGTTGCTCTTGGAAAACTTCCACATGGAGGAAAATTTTAGGTCTCATTGCTGTAGATAAGGGTTGGAGCACACAGTGGCTAGCTGAGAAAAGCCAGAATTTCACTGTCCAGTTTGGCTTCTTCTTTACCTCAATAAAAAACAGCAACGAACAGATCGGGGCAGAAGAGCCCTGTACATCCATCTCCTGCTCCATTTTACCATCATTCATGGGAAAGAAGAACAACAAATATTGGAACTCTTTTGTTTGAAACAGAGATTCACTTCTACACTGCAGGGATTCCATCTTCACAGATTTAGAACCTTGGCCTCCCAAACCCTTTAAGCCAAAAACGCTGACACAGCTAATGCTGCATTGATCCGGAGACTGAATGGATGGTTCACACTCCTACAGCAATTCAAAATAAAGTCCCTAAATAATGGTTTTATTAAAGCTAACCAAATCAGCCATGTTGACCTGACCTCTGTGTGTGCATCTGAAACCATCCAGGTTTTTACCCTGGGATTAAAGAAAACAAATAAAGCATTACAGACACATGAGGAAAAGTTTATTTTATTGTTTTTTTTTTATGTGTTGGAGTTTTATAAATACAATATTCCCTTCTCCAACCCTTCAAGATGAGGGATTTCAATATTTCAGGCAAGATCCCAAACTATCTGGAGCAGGTATAAAAGGTAGAGTGTCTCACCTTCTAGCTCGCTCCACATCTGGATGAGTTCTCAGCAGCTTCTTCTTTTCCTCGTCAGACTTTCTGGCAACATCTTCTTCGTTAAGGAAGGACTAAAAGGAGAGATGACATGTGCACATATGTCAATGTTTTATATCGGCATTCCAGGAATTCCAGAACCAGCAGCAGAAAAAAGGGAAGCACACTTTGAGACAAAACTGTTGCAAAAAGAGGCAAAAACATTTTTTGTTATTGGTTTTCAGTTCTGAAACTTTTGCACTGAGTGACGAGTTTTGACAAGTAGGACGACAGCAGACTGGACCGACTGGTTTGCAGAAATACTAATATCATCTCACAAACCATCGTGACCAATAAGTAAGTACAGATTCCAATGGTAAAACTTGAAGCCTTAAAATAAAGAAACTGTTCTAAAAGGACAGTAACCCGTTTGTGTTACTTACCCCTCTGGTGAAGCGGAAGTACACAGTCACTGGACCAATTAGTATCATCTTGAGTGTGACAATAGCAGCATAGGTGGCGAAAGCCTTGAATACCTCGTTTTCAATGAGTGCGGCCATTTCTGCAGATTAACACCTGGTGAAGGTGGAAGAGGAGGCAGCAGGGTGTTACTTTTAGCTGTATAAAGCTGTTAGACTGATAGATTTTCATGTACTGTCAACACCTCAGGCAGCAACATTACATGCATTCACAAAGGAAATTGAGTCACCAAATGCTTGAAACAAAACAAGCTTCAGTGAACCAGCTTCCAATTATACAATGACCCACATCAAGTTCATAAAAAATACAAAGCAATTAGGGAACAAACAAGCCAAAAGTCATAAATCATGAAAAAACTTACAGTGTTCCTGCTCTGGTGTCTCTTGGCGGTGACTCTGCAGAAGTGGAGCAGGCTGGACGTGTTGCATAAGGACACCTCCCAGTTCACTCAGTGGGTGGGACTCAGTTACACTTCCTGTTTGGAACCGACTTGCTCAGATTCTCAGCCAATGAAAACTTCTCTTTGTGCAAAGACACAAGTTTTGAGTTTTAACTTCTAGGTTTTGTGCTTGATTATTGTGTGAGAGGGAATACATAATACATTACAAAGAGTTTTGTTAGTTTAAAAGACTGTTTTCTAAATAAGCCTAAAAAAACCCCCAATTTTTACAGCATTTTTCACCCAAACTTATCAGTAAATGTTGTTTTTTTTTTGTTTTTTGTTTTTTTTAACTCTCATCATCAGTGGAGGTATATATATTTGAAAGTGCCCAGCTGTACCCACAATATAAATCTAAATAGCAGGCTGGTTGTTATCAAAGAGGGAGAGACATTACTATCTTCTTGTGTTAACAGTGCTTAGCTCTAAGAAACAACATGCAGCCATAATGAATTTGTATCAAGCTGGCCTCTCATCTAAGAAACTGCTCCAGTTGATTGAACTGTTTTCTGGATCATCAAGCTGACAGACGTAGCTTCATGTTTAAGGATGACCAAGCAGGCAGCGCAAATTCCTGGATCATCTCCTTCTGACAAGGGTGCTGTAGATAATCATGATGTGGCCACTTCAGAAATTGCTCAATATTTGCAGTAAGTAAGTGATGTAATGCCATCTGGACAAGAACTCTAGCAACTTGTCTAAGATAACTGTTGAGGACAGACTGAAATTCTCCCAGAAATGCAAGGAAGGATTCCAAAAGACTGGTGAAAAGTTATTTTCCTATGAACTTTCTTCTGATTGTTTGGGACATTTGGAACATCTTTTGTCTAGGGATTTCATCTCATCCAAGAGGGTGGGCTTCCTCCCAAATCAGAGAACTTACGCAAAAAACATCCAGGTTTCTTCTGAACCTGGTAGGTAATGCGGGTGAGATCAAATTTATTCAGTACTGATGAAAGATGGGGCTCTAAGATTTTAGTTTAAATATCTGAAGATACTGAAGATACTTCTTTGTCCTCACTGGAAAAATTAGACTTTACTCTCTGTTTTTTTCTACTGTTGGCCACTGCACTTTGATGCTCAATTTTAGTCTTAAACAATTCACAGCTGTGCTCAGATTTTTTTTCTTTAATGTCTTTTTCCGTGATTCACAATTTCAAACACAGAATCAAATATAATCATTGAGAGCTGCAACTACAAACATAATTGAAATGCAAAAGTTGTAAAAATGATGCCCTTAAAGGTGAAGGACACTCGGAGGTAGACGCTCTCCATACTGAAAGGCTTCTTGCCCTTTGGGCCAATCAGAGTCCTCTGTCTTGTGATTGATCTCTGAGGCTCTGTGGGAACTAAGGGGAGGGAAAATTGACGCTGTTACTAGTTGTAAGCATGTTCATGCCAAAGGGATCTATTCTTCCTGCCCATTGATCTGATGCCTGCAATGAATTTATTTCTCAGTCTTTGTTGAACTACATCAGTGAGGATGGATTATCTGCTGGAGCAACACACAGGGTCTCTGACTCTCATTAGTAGATGATAGATGAAGCTTGAGATAACATCTCTTACATTTTTACTACCTTATAAGATCTCTTTGAAATCTGCACCAGGTCTCTAATCTATATAGAGAAAGAATAAAAACACAAAATTACCTCAAACATATATTAAAGCAAATATACAAAGTGGCTAAAGCGGTTTGTTTATCTCCGTGTCTAAATAAACTGCATTGTATCATCCTTCGTACTCTGTGCCTCCTCAGCAGCAGGAGGTCTAACAGCCCTGAGATGTTTTGGAGCTCAGACTCTCTGGTCTGTTTCCAGAACCTGCAGCCCCAGAGGCATTTCACTAAGACAACAGGACCCAGACAATCCATCAAAATTCGTCCTCCTCTTGTCTTCAGCGCTCAGGGTGTTTCCTGTTGTCACTATAGGATTTAACAGTCTTGCTCCTCTGTGTCTCACTGCAGATGGGACAGTCTGAATATAACTTGATGCCCTCACAGGGCTTTATTACCTGAATGTGCACAGACAGCGGAGAGGAGCGCAGCTCCAAATACTTCGGATTCATTAACGATGGCACTGTCCCAATACAGTTAATTTAGCCATTTCACAGCCCTGTTTATCTTTGTTAGAAACTGGTGTAAGGAACTTTAAATCATTAAAAATAACAGAACAGATTTGCTAGTATAAACCAAATCTGCATAAAAATCTGATGTTGTTTAGGACATTTGGATTATTTTGAATTTAAAAGGTGATATTTGTCTTATTTCAATTACATTTTAACACTACTGAGTTTCCAGTTCAGTAATATTTTGCAATAAACAAATGAGTCCAACTCACATCCAGTTATTAAAAATCTAATTCAGTCAACATTCAGGCCAGATTATTCCAGATTATTCAGATTTACATCCATTTGAAGTCTAATTATGCCAGTCCATTGAATCGAGGCATTGACTTGACATCAATCTTTTTTTCATTTTGAACAAGCACATGGCAACAGTGAATAGGAACAACTTCCTTTTAACAGAAAGAAGTTAAAACCAGGCTCAGCAGGAGATCCACCATTTTCCATGACCTGCTAAGAGATGAAATTACACAGAAGTCCTGAATCAAGAGAATCTTCTAAAAAAAAAAGGAATAGTACATAAAGTTAGAAGAGTAAGGTGATTATGATAGGAAAGATACTACATATGCACAGTATTGGCAAAACTTTGAACAGTGATATTATCATTAAATTCTTCGATTTATCAACATTTTCCTAATTTTTCTCTTTCGTTTCCATGACCACAACACTTTTCTTGATCTTCAGCATCTGAGTCACTTACATCTACATCACGTGTGAACATAAAAGACAGTGAACATTACACTTAAAAAAAACAACAACTTGTGATTACAAACTGTATCCCACTGATAGCTGCAGAGTAGAAAGACCTAATCCAGACCTATTAAACAATTTCAATAATTCAGCTCATGGCTGCTGCAAAGCTGCAGACTGACATGCTTCCCAGCAGCAACAGTATAGTTCATGTCATTGTTCTGTCGTTACAGGGAGAGAGACGAATACATTGAAATCCTGTGTGTGTCTGGTAGAGCCACACACAATTTCCTAAAGAAGGTGGATCAACCTCAGAATGTCACTGAGGAATCTTTAAGCCTTAAAAAGATATTTCAACTTTTCCACAGATAATACTAACTTCATAATTAAAATTCCCTTTCTGTCTCAGCTGATTGTTTTCATCTCCTCCATCATCACCAAGCTAGGCCACGGCTCCCGGGCCATGGGAGCCGACTCTGAGGCAAATGAGAAATGGTATTGTAATTGGGAATGAGGTGGAGGTGAAGAAGTGACGCAGCAAGCCAGGAGAGGAGCTCTGGAGACACATAAGAACTGTCAGACCCCAATAATGTCTGGGTTCATTTATTTTAAGACCCTCATTACCTTCTCAGACCCTCACAAGTGTTTGATCTATTAAAGTTGTGAAGGTACCGAGGATGCAGCTATCCTCTGAGAGCTGTAGTTTATCAGAGAAGCTCATAACTTCGTCAGAAAGTCTCATTAAAGTCACATTATGAGACAGTTTGACCATTTAAAGTCCCATTACGCTGCTTCTGTGGTTCAGTTTAATATGAAATCTGTAGAAACTAAACAAACAAATGAACATACACCAGCAGCTCCTCTTTAATAAAATGAAGGTCAAACAATGTTCTCACAAAGGAAATTAAAAACTAATTCAGCGGCAAATAACCCAAAGCCAAGTCTTGTAGTAGCTCAATTAGGCAGGCAATTTTCTCACTCTGGATCAGTGCACATTCATGCAAAACAGGTGACATCAGATGACCAACCACCGTCACGCAGCTTAAGGGTTTTATTTATTTTTTGCCTGGAGCAGTTTAGGAAACTGACAGAAATCAGCATCAGTTTTGCTCAAATTTCTCGCTTGCTTGATTCTGACAGAAAATACTCTGATTGTCCAGCTGCTGCAGCTGTCTGATTTGGTCATTTTCTAAGTGAACTGTTAGGTCAGTATGAGATGATTTTTTTAACATTATGTTCATCCAACTTGTTCCAGATTTCAGAGTCTGTTGTCATGGTGATGAAGACAGTTTTACGGTGTTATGAATAAGATTTCCATGCTTTGATATTAGTTTACTTTCTAAATACATTCTTTACTCTGCTAAGATTCCTGATTGTGAAAAAAACGTCAAACTTAGAAACAATATTAGCTCAAAAAACAAACAATTTCCATTTAATAAAAGAATTCTGAATCTGAACACATTGCTAACTGATTAGATTTCCTACATCTAAACAGATTCCCTATCTGAACTCTGAATTAATTTCCTGTCCTGAACACATTCCAGACTCAGAGTTCTGGCTGAAAAAAGATTCCCATTTGAGAAAAAATCTCCCAACTCTGCACTGTCTCCAGACTCCATTCAATCTGAACTTTAAACAGATTCCTGCAAAGGTTCCAGACTCTGAACAGATTGATTTTGAGGAGATTTGAGTCTGAGCAGAAGTTTATTTGCATAGGATGATTCATAAACAGGATAATTTGTGTGTTTAAAAGGAAGAAGAAATGAACAGATTCTTAGCTTTAAGCAGCTAAAATTCAGAAAATTCAGAATTTTTATATGAAATGTCCTATATATAAACAGATCTGTGACTGTGAGCCGGTGTCTGAAAATATTTCTAACTCATTACACAGGTCTCTGAACACATTCCCAGCTCTAGATAAATTTCAAACAATGAACAAAATTCCAGTTCTCAACAGATTCCTGGCACAGAAACTTGGAGCAGATTCTAGATGTCAGTGAGCTTGATAAGTTTGAGGAAGTATTTCAGAACTTTTCTTTCAAAAGCTGCTTTTCACTCAGCCTTAGTCTTGTTTTTGACCTTCATAGAAAAATATTTCATTATGTAAGCTTCTTAACACCGACATGTAAATTATCTACGGAATAAACTCACTCAACAAATGTTGTTTAAACACATAGATTGTTTCCTGCAGACACAACGTTTTCTTCTCTGGTTAAATATGTAAAATATACTAAAGATAAAACAGTTTGACAGAAACTGGGGTGCTGAAAAATGTCAGAGTCACCTCTTTACCCATGACTGTACATATTTAATTGAATTTTTTACCATAAATTGCTACTGTTTTGCTCCTTTAGGCAGCGAGTTCCCTCTTCCTGTAAACAGACTGAGCTTCACCTGCTGCTTAATAAAACCCAAAGCACACAGCATGAAATGAGCTGTCTGAGTGCTCTGTCTCCACTTGTTAATCCAGCAGCACCAAACTAATTATCAGTCGACATGTTGTTCTGGCCAACAGATAACTGCTGGGAAACATTAGCAGCTCCATCTGTAACGCTGCTTTTATATCAGCGCACACCTACGAGCCGCGCTGCAGATCTGAGCGCAGAGTGGAACCGTCCTGTCCTCCGTGATCGGAGTGCAAACACACGCTCACATCCAATCACACGGAAGTAAGACCTTGTCCGGTCCTGACACATAAAGGCCCTGCTGTCTAAATGACTGCAGGATTGTGGGTAAATAATATTGTCCTGTCCAGGCAGTGAGTGCGACGTCAGCAGGAAACCTTAATCACAGAGGTTGAAGTGTCAGCTTGCAGCTATTAACCCAGGCCATCTACAGCGAGGACAGCTTGTTGTCCTTTACTCTTTGTCTCTGAGACGGATCGTTTGTCCTTTCCTTCAGCTTACGCCCTCATGCTCCACTTCTACACTCATTTTACCTTCGGATAACACCCTGAGACAATTTAAACAGGATTAAAAGCCTGCTACAAACCGAGGTGAAAACCATCACCTGAGGCTTTGCGCTGCTTCCATCCCTTTCAGGCCTCACTGGGATGTGATATCACAGCTCCAGACAAGAATTATCCTCCAAAACAAATCAGGATCATAAGGGAATCTTTTAACTCAGACAGACTGGTGATTAATTAGCTTCAGGATCTGCTGCTGCCCTCAGACCTTTGGGGAAGACTTCCTCCTTCCACCAAAGCAGATTTTCTTCCTCTGTCGGAGACCTGAGCTGATCCCCTGACAGAGTCACGCTTGGTCTCATGGTGTCTGTCCTACATTCTTACATGCTTAGTTCTGGACAAGGTGTGAATTGAAGAAAGCTCAGATATTCATGGAAAACCAGGCTAGTTCCTGTCGAGCAGTCATGCACGTGAACACAACTCGTGTTGATGGAAAAATCCAGGCTATGGCAGACAAAAGCCCAAAAGTGAAGATCAAACTTAAGGGGAATTTTTCAAGTTCCAGTCAATTAATAAGTGTTTCATAGACAATCATCAGGCTGCTGATTAAGCAGGGTGGATCCAAACGTGGTCCTGAAATCTGGATCAGTTCATATATCAAACTTTTTACTAATTATTCACTCTAATATCACTCTTACATGTTTAAGTCTGAATAAATTACCAACTCTAAACAGACTTCCAACTTAGAACACTATCATCCCAAAAGGATTACTGATACTGAACAGAATTCGGACTTATAATAAATCCTAACAAATTTCAGACAACTTCAAACAGATTTACAACTTTTAAAACATTCTCCGAGATTTATTTGTGACATTTAAAAATGGATTTTTTGACTCTAAAAAATCCTTGACATTAAAATGATGACTGAACATAATGAAAACTCTGGAAAGAGTCCAGACACAAAAAAGCAACATAGTTGCACACAGAGAATATGAAAAATTATCTGTTTTATCACTACAGTTCTTCAGGAATAAGATGAATATTAATGTTTGATGAAAATGGGTTAGAAAAAAATTCTGCAGAGGGCTTTTAAACAAAGTTCATATATAGTTAGAAAATAACCTAAATCAGTCCAATTTTCTGAAATGAACAAATCCATACCACCTTTGGGCATCTGCTCTGGTGGGACTTCAACCCAAAACCTTTAAAACTCTTCTGCAGAGTTTGACTGAAAGTCAAACAGAACTGTAACGGGGTACCATACCTAAAGCAGTTTACAAAGCCAGATATTTGGATAAAGATGTTCAGAAAGCCCCATTTAAAAGTGAAAAGGGAAGTCTGACTAAATAGGAAGAAAGCTACTCACATCCTGAATAACTTACCACTTACATTCTTTGAGTTCAATGGATATATTTAAGTTTTTGTCCCTGAATGCAAAGTGAATGTAAAGACTTGATGTTTTTTTCATTGCTGCATCAAAACTGTATGAAAAAAAATAAAAGAAATCTTCTGCTCTTCCCTTGCAGAAGCTAAAACTGCCCCTGCCATTTCCTCTCCCCCTTCTCCTCCACCTGGAACAATGAGCTCCTGGTCAACTGAAAGAAAGGTAATCAGTGAACAAAATCAAGACAGGCCCATTCTGCCTCCACTGCGCCAAATTCATTACCCGTCCATCACAGGAGAAGTGGGAGGAGGTGACGGCTAAGTTCAGAGGGGTAAAGCAGGGCTAGAGGAGGGCTGGAGGGGGGCTAGAGGAGACCCGGAGGAGCGATTAGCTGCTGGAGAGGAGCGATCAGGCCGTGATGAGCTATCGGACAGGACGGGGAAAGGGGCAGAGGCAGATTCTGCAGAGGTTCATTACAGATTGTTCATCTTGTGTTGTGCTGCCTTCGGCTCCATTCCCAGTTAGGTCTACTCGGCGGGATGCCCCAGCTCTTATCTGCTGAGGTCTAATCAACCTCTGCTTAACGGGGAAAGCTTTTCACATGCTGGAAGTCTGAAGCAGCAGGCTGATTGTGTGACGGAGCTGACAAGGTTGGGTCAGACTACACTTCAACTCCATGCCAGAACAGTTCTGCTGGAGAAAAAGCTTACCAAAAGTAAAAAAAGAGAAAAACTTCTGGAGAAAAAGAAATCTTTCAGAATGATTTTGATTTATATATTATTGAACAGAACAAGCCAAAGAGAATTTTACAGAGTGAATGTAAAAATGTATTAATTATAAAGTTACACAAACACTTCTACTGTATGTAATACTAATTTTTGGACCACATCCAACTGCTGATATAAAGGAAGAGTATTTTATGATCTTTGGGTGCTTTGGTTTTTGTTTGAATTTGCTTTTTTAATTTTTTCTGAGTTGTACTATTGCTGTGGTTATGCCAAATAAATTAATTCCTTTGTGCTTAATCGCTTGCTTATTTCTTCTGTGTTTGTTCTGTTATTGTTAGGCTTTTTCCTCTTCATTTGTAGTTACTTTTCTGTCTAGTTCACCTCTCTCAGTTTTAGTTACTTTCTTTTTCTTCTTCTGTGATGTTTTTTGGCAATTGGCAAACAATGAAATTGGTGCATTACTGCCACCGACTGGTACTGAGTCTCTTTTCCCTCAGTCTTCCTGTATGTCTCCGCTGTTCCATATTCCCCTGATTAGCTCACCTGGCTCGAATGTCATCGGCCACCTTTCCTCAGTATATAGACCTACTGGTTTCCATTCCTTTACTGGTTTCTCCTGTTGTCCTGTCATGCTCCATCTCCTGCTCTCCCTGTGATTTTGCATGCAAGTTGCTGTGTAGCAAAATATCTAAATATGATTTTATCAGCCAACAAACATGGCAGAATAATTTTCTGTCAAAATGAGCCTTTATGTGTAAAAACAAGGACCATTGAAAATGCTTGGCTTCTCAAATTTAGCCTCAGAACTTTGAATTATTCATTTTGTGAGCGATTTGGTGAGTGTAAGGTGAAATTAATCCACATTAATTCGCTTGCCTCCTATGTTGCCATTATCAGGGTCAAATATCTTCACCTGCCAAACTTATATTGCATTATTCTTTCCTCTGAATTTTTGTGAGAGTTGCTCCAAATTGAGTCAAAATGCAGTTGCCTGAGTGGAATAAAATGATGGATAATCGGCATTAATTCTGGCTTTTAAAGAGCATCACATTGAAGACACGGCTGCCGTCATCAGCCTGAGAAAGAGTTAGGACACACTTCAAATCTACATCATTTAATTTGACAGAGGCAATAATTCATTTAGGGTTTAGAATAATTAGCACAACCAAGTATCTGCCAATCCCTTAGCTGGGGAGTAATGAAAAAAAAATCAGAAAAATGCTGGAAAATCTGTAAAAATAAAAAGTTAACTTCAAAATTTGGAGAAAATTTGGGTAAATAAATGATTAAACATCAGTTTTTGGGAGCTTATCAAAGGGATGCATTTTGATATTCTCAATGGACCATCTTGTTCCTCACTGTATATTGAGGTTTGTTTTGCCTTCAGTTCTGCTCCTGGCTATAAGCAATATGAACTTGAAGAAAGGATATGAGTTTGACAAAAGAAACTGAATAGGGAGGAAGCTGATTCTCATCAGAACTTGCGGTGCAGCATTTTGAGTTTAAGCAGACAGATCATATTAGTTTTGTCCTTATGCAAAGCTTTCAGTCCCATCAGCTAACTGCTGCAGGACAGCCGTGCTCTGTGTAATCACTGTGTGTATTATTGAAGCTTCTTCTAACCCGCCTCCTGCAGCTCCTCTCTGCCAACACACCTTTTGTTTAATTGGAACAAATGGTTTTTTAATATCACTCGGGTCAGATGACCTTGGTGCTGTGAGGAAAGAGAGGCTGGTGGCAGCACTGCAGTGTGCATTAACTGGATGTCAGCAGACATTACTCTCCGCCAGCATACGCTGATCTGAGACCTGCAGCAGTTAATAATGTGCAGCCAACACACCTTCCATCTCTCCTAATAGAGATATTGTCATAGAACTGCCGCCGCCGAGCCCTGCAGAGGCAACGGGGAAATAGATGGCGTCTGCGATCTTCCCCTCCACTTCGTCCCTCCATTCCCAGGTCAGATTTATTTAAATATAGAGCAAAGCTATCATTGTGTTGCCTCAACAACATTTTGTTTAAACACTTTCTTTTTCTACATTTATCCACACACCAAAAATAGAGAATTCTACCTTCAGATAGGGAGGTCAACCTGCGCTTCAAATGAGTTCAGGTATATTGGTGTTGTTAGTTGAAGTAATGGTGGAAAGAAGAAAGATGTGAATAGAAGGTTTTAGGCCTGTATTGCCATAACAAAAGAATTGGTTTAATTTCTTGGGTTGAAGTATTGCTTCAGTTTATTCTTCAGATTTGTTGCACGACTGACTCCAACTGAAGATCGCTCCTGTCCACATCATCACCATCTACTGCTATGGAGAGTCTTTGATAATATAACTTATGACAACAATTAATTTCCCTTGGACATTATATATTTTTCAGTTAAGCTTGAATTCAGTTAGGTTATTTTGATTTTTCAGCTTTTGAACAAAACACATGGGCTTGAAAAGTCTATTCCACAACTGCTTTAAGGTTATTTTCCTAAATAATTTAAATCTACAACCTTTCCTCAGACAATGAATCTGCTAAGAAATATAGGTATGTAAGGAGTTTTTGTGTCTGCTTTCCTGTTAGATTAGTTGGTGATATTTGAGGAAACAAGCTAGCTCACAAATCCACAGTGATGAGACATATGTTGTTGTTAGGATAGAGTCCATTCTAAGCATGTAAATATTTGTTAGACCTAAATGGCCTTTAGCTGACAAATAAGGGAGTCACATTCAGGTGAGGTCATTTCAAAGCCTTTATTAGCTAATAAGAGGACTCTCATTGAGATTTCTAGCTTATAATCAACCAGTGTCATTGAAAAAATAATTATTGACATTCACTTTTGTTTTGTTTTGCTTTTATACCTGTCTGAGGCTATATGAGGCATCATTTGTTTTTCCTAATAATTTTGTGATATCTTCAGTGTTGTGGGCTGTAAAATGTTGGGCTTGAAAAGTTTTCATCTTTGCATAAATCCCACAAATAGAATCAAACCATTCCAACTTACTCCGGGAGACTGACAAGGCTGGTTTCAAGAAGAGACAAAGACCTGACATAAGACAACTTGACTTTGGCCTCCTTCTTTCCATGCCAAAATGTCAAAAACAAACCAGGATGTTGACAATCTTTGCAAGGCCTTGTATTGTAGGTCCCAGATTGCCTTGCATGCACAAAACTTCTGTGGCCAAGCCTTATTGGTTTATAGCTGCACATTGGAGTGCAGGGTGCAGCATTGGGAAGGGAGGTAGTGGCATATCCATAAAGTAGAGCTATGAGTATTCAGAGATGAACTGGCTAAGCAGGCCTCCTGCCAAGCTTTTGCCCCCATCGTCTGGCTGGACTAGCAGTGGTCTAACTTTTCTTTTACAACAACTCTGGCAGTGCAGCTGTTATGTTGTTGTGTCCTGTCACACTGACGCCCCTTGCACACATAAAACAGTATGAACCGAGCACAACACAGGAGATGAGCTCTGACCGGTAGAGAAAGATGAACTAGATTGCACCCAGACTCCTAATGAAAATAGCTGGAATAGTGACGGAAGAAGCAACTTTTAGACTGCAGGCTGATTGCGAACTCTGTCTGTGAAAGAAAAGTTCTGCTTTAAGATTAACGGATGAAAATAACGCAGAAGACTGAATACAGAGCAGTGTGACTACCTGTTTCTGTATTTGGGTTATTTATCAATGAGACTCAAAAACAAAAGCACCAGATAAAAGCCTCAGGAATGATTAGTTCACAGTAAACACTGAACAAACTCACATGCAGTAGTGAGACTGGTTCTTTCAGAGTGGGACATGAGGCCATGTGCAATGTTCTACAAAGGAAACTGATAGTTTGAAACATTAGTATGCATCTTGCTGGAATGGTATCATCCAGCATAAATGGTCATTTTGAAAAGAATAGCTACATTCTGGTGAGACATGGGAGATGTACAGGGAAGCATTCAATCAGTTTATGTGCTATATCATCAAGTTAATGTGACAGATATTTAGAGTCCAGAGGAAGTAGAGTCTGCAAGACACCCTATTTGGTCCTTAGCCAGAATGTATCAGCAGGCTGATTAATGACACACTGAGGGAGGTTTTCCAAATAAGCTGAAAGGAGTCCTTGAGAGGAACTCCTTTTAGGCTGCAACTCCTTACAGATGGACTCAGGTAAAAACTGTTCTATTTGTAAATTTGCCCTTTCATCGGTCGTTTAGTCATTCCAGTTGAAAAGAAAACAGTTTTTATATCTGAAAAAGCATGAAACAAGGAGACAAAATGAAAAAAAATGTTTGAATTCAAATTGGTTAGGGAAGTTCTTCCATAAAAAGAGAGTTATTTAACAGGCCGCTTTGCTTTGACGTATTCTAGTTTAACTTTATTTTGCACACCCGTTGAGTTTCGTGAAACAAAGTTTCTAAAGTCATCTGCATCATCATTATTCACCGTTAAATTTGGAGCCTTTGTGCTGCATTTATCAGACTGTGTGGTAATGAAGGGTTAAATTCTCTCACAGAAGGCACAAAGCTGCTGAATCGCCCAATCAGCCTCAGGATAATTTTATTCACAATTTACATTCGAGGCAGCATCTGTGTTTCTCTAATTTCACTGTTGAACGACCTGCCGATAGTAACCCATTTATTTCTGGGCACAGCTGAGTTGCAGCTTTTCTTTCACCAGAACACTGGAAACCGTTTAATGAACATCTCAAAGTAGTTTTCCTTACAATCTTCTGACTGTCATGATGTGTTTGTGTTGGATAAAAGTTGTTAAAATGAAACTTATGATTGGAGTTCAGGTAAAATAAAAAAAAAACTGGTTCCAACTAATCCCACTCCTAGTTTCACCTCTCTGATATTTACAATAGTTTTATCATACATAGTTAAACTCTAAATGACATTCAACAGGCAGTGCTGAACAAGCATAAAACTATCAGGAAAACTATTTGTTGGGCAGGTTGGTCAGTCAGCCTTCTCTCCAGGCCGAGCAAAAGGGAAAAGTGGCTGATTTCTCATTTAAGTACTGGTCAATTGCTGATTTCCCACAATTAATTAAATCAAGGCTGATTTATTGGTGCAGTCCTGATGAAAACCAATTGATTAATTTACAGACACAATATTTTATCAAGCTAGAGAGAAATGGCTTCGTATGGGAACAACTGGCAATAGGGCCAGTCACTCCGCCTACACTAAATTAAAATGATAAATAAATTATAATGCCATTTGCAGACCACACCACATACTTGAAACCAGTTTTATTTCAAAGAGACTCGCCAAAACAAGAAATCACAGATTCTTCCTTCTCTGGTTGTGCTCTGTTGGCTTACAGACAGCTAACGTAAACACCTAATCATATCATTTGAACAACATGCAAAGTTTTATTTTCGCTTAAGCAATGAACTTCTCCTGTATTGGTCCTTCTATTTTTGTTCCATTTAAAATAAAGTTGGTTTCGGGTTAGTTTCAGGTCCATAAATCACAAGTGTCCTTCATTATAGCTGCCAGACAGATATTTGTGTTTTTTTTATTACATTATTTTCTTATATTTTGTGTAGAAGTTGCTTATTTTATTCTCCTGATAAACTTTAATCTATGTTTCTTGAAGTTGCTCTCCAGGTAATAACAGCAATATTAAACTAATGAGCTCTGAGCAACAGCAGAAAAAACAGCAGCTCGGTTTGGATTCATTCAGTTAAACACCGGAGTAATTTGCAAACGTAAGTCGCGCTGCCGGGCCGGTTCATCCTTGGATGATGAATGAGGTGACGCAGCAACAGAGAAGATAAAGAGTGAAGCTGCAGGGGCAGATGGCTAACATGTCCTTGTAACACGGGAGAAAACACTAGTATTGTCTCATAAACTCTGTCTTGTTTCAATCAGCTCACACATGCATCATAACGTGGAGACATTAGGCTTCCGTTTGATATCAGCCACCAGCATTAACAAAAGAATCATCTGGACGTACCACTACTGAAGGCCAACAGCTCTATATGAGCTGACATAACATTTGTGGAACTTTGTGATGAAGCTGTTTGGTTACACAGGAGATCCAGTTTGATCTGACACCTGAGATGACAAAACATCAACTTGTTTCTTATTAGAAACTATCAGTGGGGAAAACTTTCTGGCAGTAGCATCTCGTTCTAATGGTGCTGATCGTCCCTGTCGGTGTTGAAAGTGACAACGGACGCGGACGACAGCAGTTCCTGTGGCTCATTAAAAGTAAGCGCCTGAGCAGCTTCAGGACAAAGCTGATTGGAAGAGGACAGGGGAGGTAATTGAAGAAGCAGACTGTTTCTGCTGTCAACAGAGTTAGATGTCCTGCAGCTAAATGTGTCATGTAGTAACAGGAGTTGCTTTCTTCACATGGTTTACACAACTCTGATAGGCGTCATATTTTCCACAATAATAATTACTCAGAAAAAAACGTCAGGAAAGATGTCTATTAACGCTCTGATAGAAATTGATCCAACTAACTCTCAACCAATCATACTCTGGCTTTTGTCGCCTCACTTCCTTACAAAGATCTTAGTCTTTGACTGAAACACAAGATGGCAGCCACAGAAGACTCACCCACATGGTAACAAACATTTCAGAAGTCATTAGTTGGAACCAGACTGTTCACATTTAAACACTCTGGAACTTAAATAGAACGACTCAGTGCTTTGTTCTTAGTGCTAAATATAATGGATTATGTACACTCAGAAAAATGTATGTTTTTTACTTGACTGCATATCTGAAAACATATCTAAAAGAGAAAAAAAAAGTGAATTTTTTGTATTACAGGTTGACTAAACAAAGGGAGGCTACAGAACTCAAGCATGAATAAGCTAAAGTCTGATTTTTACCTGCATATTAAATTCCCAAAAATCTTTCCTTCCCTCGGCTGAAACAGCTTTTCTCGAGCATTTTGCATGTGATTACAGTGTTCACTGCCTCCTAACCTTTACCAGTCTTCCATGTGATGCAGCGAGAGCCTTAAATCTTGGCTGACTAACAGACCTTGCAGCTGGAACACAGTTTCAAAAAGATGATTATCAAAGACTCCATCTGACCCATAATGGATGGATGCCAACACTTTGCCCTTTACTCTCATTATGAGCCACGTTGGATGTCAATAAACCCTGAAAATCACTCTCCATCCATCATCAGCTGGAGGTTAGTGTGCACGCTGCACGGATGAGATGCAGCTTTTGCTCACGCGTTATATTTGGCTGTGACCTCCTTCAACCCCAGAAAAGATGAGCAATCAGAGCTGACGTGACATTTGATGAGGTGAGGCTGAGGAGTCCCCTCAGGTAGACAGATGGATGTCATGCGCTAGCCTGGAGGAGAAATCTGGAGTTTGAAGTTTTGCTTTAGAACATTTTGGCTCTAGCTGAAAGATGCAAAGCTCTTTTCATTGACCCTGTTTTGAAAAGTCACAAGGTTAAGAACACACAGTTGGATTGTGGCTTTGACTGCTCGTTTTGTTCCTGGAGGGATGGAGGAACAGATGTAGGTACTAAGTGTGTTCACTCCACCAGGCCAAGGCCTATCAAGTTCTTGTTTTGAATCATAATTTAGAGTAGCCAGTAAATTCCCTTTACTAGAACAAATTATAGTTAAAATTGTTGATTTTATGTTAATTAAATGCTTTGGTTTAATGCTTTGTGGACTTTTAGAGCATTTAAAAAAAAAAACTTACCTTCTCAGTTAGCTAGCATAAAAGGCATTTTCGTAAAAGCACCCCTCTCCAAATTATTCCAAGATCATCTTTGTATATAACTGGACAAAAGCCAGAGTCACTCATCTACGTCACTACAGTGTCCAGATTTAAGAGAAGACCCGACTCGTTCAGATGTCTTCACTGAGCCCTGACATTTTTTAAAGTTGCAGAGTTAAAAGCCAGGTTGATGCCAGAAAATCACCCAATTTTATGAAATTACCAATTCACCTGAGAAGAGTGGTCAAATATTCATCCAAACTTATCCCAGAAGTTTGATGTGTCCAAAAAAGTAAGTCAAGCTTCCAGAGGAACGCAGAAAAAGTAGTAAGGCTATGTTTAAGTACTTAAGGTTTTATGCACAATTCTTAAACATTTTGGATTACAGAAAGCCCAAAATAAATATCAAACTTCTGCTTCCAGTTGTTTTACAATAACGCCACCTGAAACCATTGATGAAACAAAATTATTACCCAATATAAGTGGATACAATTTTTTGACTGTAAGTGTATGTGTGTATGATGTTGCAGCCATTTCTGCTGGTCACAACACAATGAAAGATACATTTAATAGACGTGATTTATTCCAAGCTAATGCATTCTTGTTTGTTTTCTAACAAACTTAAAGGCTCGTCCTTTGTTTTAAATTCCCCAACATTTTCTTGGTAAACCACAATCATCCACTGAGAATAAAGCCAAGGACGATAAGACTCATTATTTTTACGGACACATTCTGATGCAAAACAGCATGTGCAACATTAGGGAGTAAAATGTCAGGCCTGTCATAACGTCGTGCTGCACAAGCGTATCTCTCAGCCAAATGCCACACCGAGACTCTGCATACAAAGAATCCTGCCAAAACCGCTTTTAGCGTCGTCCTGAATGAACAACATAAACTGTTTCAGAAGATGATTCTGTGTGTGTTTGTACATTTGTGGTGAGTTTCTGCATGTGTAACAGCAAATGAGGCAGAAATTGTTAAGAGTGGAGCTCCAGTTTTGCGGCAGCAGCGGTCGGCTGTTATTAATGACTCATTCCCAGCGGCCCCCGAGGCCCTCGGTGTGCAGGCTGCTCAGAGATCACCTCAACCTCCCATGACTCTGTTTGGTCAGGAAAGAAATTATCAGTGGGACAGAGAGAGGAATATGGAACAAAGTCTGCAGAGTGAAGAGATGTATCCTCGTTAAATTGCTGCTAATGAACAGTTAGTGATTATTATTAGAGTAATTACTTGGACTTCATTCTGCACAGGGGACAGCGGTGTTTATACTCTAGTTTACAGAATACAAGCGGCGTACCATCTTGGGCACCACCCAGCTTTACATTATCATAAAGAAGATTCTCTGTTACATAGCATTACAAAATAAGTTAATCTAAACATTTTTAATGTACTTTTCTCTTTAGAAAAAAAAATGCCAATCATACTTTGAACTACAGGAACTATATGTTCAGATAGAAAATTTGACAAGCAAACTGATTTGCAGTGATGAATAGTACTCTGGGTGAACTAAAGCTTTAACAGCAATAACTGTCGTTTCGCTGACTTTCAGCCTTTGTACAGGGATTTTGGGCTCCTCATTTTTGCAGAGCTGCTTCGGATTTTTGATGGTTTTGTTCAGCTTTTCAAACACGTCAGGATTTTGACTTTGCATGGACTATTTTAATAGTTTGATCCTGCTTGTTTTTTGGTCAATATTTTAAGAAAGGTTTTCCTACTTTTTGGGTAAATTTTCATTTTGATAATCTGGTTTGAGAAAACTTCAGCTGTCACACAAATGTCCTCACATTTGACTCTAGAATATTTTGATACAAAGAGTAACTTTTTTTTCTTTGAACACAGTCTGACTCTGGGGTGAATTTGTTGGTGTATCAATTCCTCTGAAGATTAGCAACTGTTCTTTATGTCCCAAAAAATTCTGGCAATGGTCCAATAACCATTGTGGGCTGTAGCAGTTTATTTTCGAAGGTCTTTGCTGATGTCTGTCCATCTTGGTGTTGGGCTACAACACCTACAAGCTCCAAACACCAATCTCCCTACTTTTACAGTGATCCCCACAGTGAAAGCAAAAGGAATTAATCACTTTTTTTTATATCAGAAACACATGGTTGCTGCTTTCTTTTTTTAAATTGCATAGAAATAACAAGAATACATCTAGTTTTTTCAAGACTACAATAAGACTCATGCAAACCAAATAAATATAAGGACTGGCACTTCAGCTCTCATGTCTGTTTTACATAGTAAAAGGCTTTCTACCACGCAGATATTGTTAATTTAAATCAGGACGGCAATTTTTTTTTTTTTTTATCAAATTTTAAAGAAACTACTGTTGATTGTGCTCAGATTAGAGATATTTTTAAACCCTGCAGGACACCTGATCCTGATGGCTGTAGTTTGACACCTGTGAATTAAAATATTATTGAAAAGTTTATTATTTCAGTAAATCAATTCACTGAGAGACATTATATAGATTAAGTAAGCACAGACTGTTTTCAAACCTTTATTTCTATTAATTATGAGGAGTTTTTTGCTTTCAGCTAATGAAAATGCTACATTTAAGATTAGAACAATAGATCAGATCGATAAAAACCATGTTGAGTACGGAAGTTTATTCTTAATAAGAAAGCACATTAAATACCTGCTTAATGTTTTTTTAAAGATACTTTTAAACTGGCAAACGAGCCTCATCTGAATAATAATAATATTAATTTATTGACTACGACTGCTCTTTCTAAGCTAATGAGTCAATGATCTGCTCATCTATTCATCAAGAGAAGATGCCTTGGGAAATTAACAAGAAATGAACAACTTGTCTCCAAACAGGCCTGTCTTAGATTTCAACAGTCTATTCTTCAAGTCCTACCTGAGCCATACTAACCTTGATATTTTCCTTAGCAAACCATTGAAACACCAGTCAAGCCATTTTTTTCTTTAAATAAACTACATCCACTGATATGTATAATTAATGACGGAATAAAATGGAAAAGTCTGTTTCAGCTTCATGATTATCACTCATCTCATTGTGGGCTCAAACTAACTGAAGGAAATTGATTTCCTTTAAAGGGTTTTAATGGTAATAGTATTGTTTTAGCTAAAGTCCCAAAGCTGTCAGATTGACACACACCTCTTAAATATTCCGGACTGACATCTAGACGAGTCTGTAAGTACTTGGAGGATGAGCTATCAGAAGATGATTGTTCTGCATAAGACCCTGTCATTGATGTGATCTTCATCAATGTTCTGTATGCACAGTGTGCCGTAAGCAAATCTTAGACAGGCAAATCCTCTGAGTGGTGATGGAGTCCTCTTACTCACACAGTTTTCATCTAACACCTCTGAGATGGATGAATGAAAAGCAGAATTAAATGTATATACATATCTCACACATCAAAGCTTCTTCTGCAGTATTCATTTTTACTGGGTGACCTTTAATGCGGAGTGGAAGCCTCAACTGCATTTACACCGAGTGCAAAACTACGAAATGGGTCAGGAAAATTGGATCGGAGCAAAGCTATGCATGGAAATATAGGAAGTGATTTGTATTCATGAGATTGCAGAAAGTTTGTTTGAACCTTGTGGAGGAAAACTGCAGCCAAGCAAAATTCCACCTGTCATGAACAAGAGGGAAAATGTATCTTTATTGTAAGAAATTGGTTGTTTTCCATGTATGTCATATTTATGACATACAACATATTCAGGAAAATCGGATTTATAGAGCATATAATTAGTTTTCTAATAAATTTGATTTGAGAGTTCTGGTGATGTGTTAAAGAACTCTAAACAGTATGGTATTCAAAATAATCAAATTATAGGAAGAGTCTAAATGAAAGGCAACAAAGCAGCTATAAGAACAACCTTATGCTGAGATTAATTTGGAGCCGACTTTATTACACCGTGTGATCCTCTTAAATTAAGATGAATTAAAGGGCAGCTGAAGCCATAAGATTTAATTAAGATTCAGCGTTCACCTTCTGTTGAGCTACGTTTGCTACTTCATTTAAATTAGAACGTGGACCTGGCTGGTGGACTGTGAGCAGTACAGTATACTGATATCCTTGCTTTGCCCTCAATAGCAAATGTATCGTTAGAGAGTGGAAATAACTTCTCAGCGTTAGGATTCCTTGACAAAACAATTTTTATGTTAGAATCATAAAAATTGATATATGATCTGAACCAGTTTGCCCATATACAGCTGTCCCACACATGAATAAGTTTGTTCATGCAATAAGTCATTAAAAAATATCCTGCGCCAAGAGCATAAACCTCTAATACAGTCGTCTTCTTTGTCTTTTTCGTCAGTAGTAGCATGAGGTTGTTGATCACTTGACTAGTGTGCTGCAAAAAGTGTTTACATTGCAGTATTGCAAATGTCTTAATTTGATACAGCCACAAAACTTTTTTATCAAAAAAACTTCAAAATTTCAAAATTGGACTGTTTCCATTAAGCAAATTAATTTTTTCAGTTACAATTTGTGCAATGATTTGGTCAGTGGAAAGGCAGCCACTGATGACAGTGAGCAAAATGGAGCGAAGCAAATGATACGCAAACAATGATACTTTTATAAATATGCAGATTTGACTCGGGACCTCACAGGATTTTTTTCCATCAAAATGGGTTCAGTATTTTTGTGGGCTCGCGCTAGAGCCTGCTTTTAACTAATTCCATAAAAAAAATGAAATGAGTGTGGTTTTCCACACTCATGGAACCAACCTGGAGCCATCTCATTTTGTTACTGTAAACATAGTATTTTGTAAATGTTTGATCCTATATGTGTTTACAGAGTAGAGAAACGGTTTAGCCACACAAATTACATTATTTGTCTGGTTATCCCCACAGACAGATGCCTTAATGTCATCAGTCTAATTTATGAATGCTGTTTTAAACAACAAGTGACATTTGTGAACGTTTTACTGTCCCACTGATGATTTCTGATTGATACCATCTGCACTGTTTAACACAGCATTTACAGCAGGATTTATTATGGGGGGTTCAGCAGAAACAATTCCAGACACAGTGCATTGGCTTTGAAAATCATGTTACATTACTCTATTCAGTTTAGAGTAATGAAGTAGATTTTGTGGGACACCAAGACATCTGATATTGTTTTGATATGTTTGTCAGATATAATGCTCTCCTGTTCTGGATAATTAATTCATACAAGAGTCAGTGGTGTGGCATTCACAGTGTTCTGCTTCAGCATGACTGGGTTACTTTTCTATGACGTCATCATACGCAATACTATATGAACACAACTAAATGGATATATAGTTTTTAGGTGTAATATATGACTCTCATTTGCATCTGCTTTGTAGCAGTGGGACAAATGTATCGTAACTGGCACGTGAGAGCAGCCACGGAGAAAAACAATGGAGTTTTTCAAGATGTCTAAAAAAATTCAGCTTAATACCAATTAGTTATTTATTAGCTTTTAGTCATTTTAGTCTTGAGTTTCTTTTCAGTTTCTCTTTGCTCAGAATTGAACCTTACCTCAGCTGCTCTGTGTTCTTTTGGTTGTCCTCACCTGGTTTCTTTCTCACAATCACATCTCCACTGTTCTTACTCTCATTCTTTCTATCACAGCTAGATTCTACTGTTGCTGTGAATGTACTTTTTGTTTTCATTAATTCCTTGTCTTGTTCATGTCTCCATTTTGCCATCTCCTTTTACAGTAAAAGGGAAATATACAATAGTGTTTTGGTGGCAGTCATAAAATTTTGATGGGTTGTTGGGGTCCCTGGCACCAGCGAAAGCTTTTTCCTGTTTGTCGGGCATCACATTTTCATGGCTTCAAGTATTTGGCATTTTTACAACAAACTATTTGGATCAAAATGTTATAAAACATAGTTTATAGCCAGGTCTACTGATAATAATGTAGGTGCTTCGTTTCATGAGTCAAGACTAATGTAACTTTTTTCTGGCATATGAGTATGTATTTTACTTTTAACAATAAGCATAAGCCAGAATGACGAGTAATTAATGCACTGAAGGTGTCTCGTAGAGCGGTGAAGCCTAATCTCAGAATTCCTCAATCACAACTGGTGACCTTAGCACTTTAATTTGTGTGTGCACTTTAAAAACTGTTTTTACTAACACTTTTTCTTGCAAGGCAAAGTTCAGAAAAGCTTAGCGTGTGACATGTTATTAGTGAAGTTTCATAATTGTTTGTGTAAAGTTTTGTAAAGTCTACAAAGTGGATGTGGGGCAGATTATTTTTTTTATTTAATCGGATGTGTGTCATTAAAGGATTCATCAGCAGTAGCTGAAAATGCATGAAGCCATTTTCTGAGCTGACAGATGCCCTTTGGTTAAGTGACTCTCCCTGCCGAGCGCGCCTCATGCAGCATCTATCAGGCAGCTTTGAAACATCGATAAAATGAGGGCCGCCTGCAAATGAACACATTTAGCACTACACTCGCCTGCCTTACCTTTGCAGGACTGGGCTCCGGGGAACAGGAAGTGGGGTGGGGGTGCCGCTCTTTGAAGGCTGCTCTGATTGAAATAACAAAAGACTTTGGGCCTGTTTGCTGCATGTGGTGGCCAGCACTTTAAAGCCTGGGAGCAGTGGAGGCGCATTGAGCGCCTCTGCATGAGCCGACTGACAGGCCTTCATTCTGCTCACGTCTGACGCTCTGGATGTGGGGAAATTTCAATTACACCGCCTTTTATTCCAGGAGGAACCGTCGCAGAGTCGGGTCACGGTCTCATCAAACTCTTTGGTTTCATCAGTACACTTGATACTGCTGTTTGTTCCATATTTATCGTTTTACTGCATGCAAAGTTAGGAGGAGAATTAGGTTCATAAAGATAATTTAATAGGATTAGACTTGAAAGTCTAGGCATTTAGGATTGCAACTGTTGCTGTGCATGAGATTAATAAATTAATTAGGATTTTTCTTTTCCCGATAAACATCTTGATCAGAAGGTTTTAAGCCTTCTCTGCGGCAGAATCTTCTGCATTATTCAGTTTCTTTTTTTCTAATTTACATCACACATACAATTCTTGCATTCATACTTTTTATAGAAAAACCTTTTCACTTCACATCTGGGTAAGAATGTAAAATTACAAGTACAGGTGAAGGCTTATAATGTTGAATTCTACAGATTTTAGCGAACATTAGTTAGCTCTGTTAATGTCATGTTTTCTACTGATAAATGATGATATTACTATGCTTCAGAGATGCAAGCAAACATTTATTTCTTATGTTTTCTGGGACATGGGGTTAACAGAGAATGGAAATTAAACTAAAAAGGTAATTAGTCACATATACCACTGAAGAATCTGATTACAGCAACAGTATCTGCAGCTAAAAGGGGCCGTAGACAACTGGAAATGCTATTTTCATGAGAGGTTGTAAATGGTCAAAGTATCATCCATATGAATGCTGTTTCTAAGACATTACCTATGACAATGTCCGGCCAACGGTTTGTGATCTTAAGCTCAAGGTCAGTTGGGTTATTCAGCAGGACAATTTTCTGGAAGACATTATTTGATTTTTGAATGGCTCAGAATCTTCCACTTGGAAGATTTCAGAATCTTCCAAGTGGAAGATTCTGAAATCCCTTTGCTGAGTTTTAATACAATTTTAATTTACTTAAAATCATGTGGAATAATTTGAAATCTTCATTGTACTTACTTTGGCTATATTTGATATTAGAATGTATTTAAACATCTGAAACATTAAAGAGTGATAAAACAAATAAAAAGAAGAGATACTGTATGTCAGGAGGCAATACAATTTCCTGGTACTGTTGCTCATATTGGGGAAAGCCTCAACATCTCTGCATGTGGATTGGCTTTTTGTATCTTTTTCATGGTTAGCTCACATAGATTTCTGCACCAAGTTCTTTGAATCACTCCTTGGTTGAGCCCTCTACTGAGGGAGCACACAAAAAAACAATGCTTGTCCCAATTGATGTTGCAACTCCAACCACTACACAGAGAAGGAGACCATATACAAAGAAAACGTGGAATACTTTGTTTGCTACAAGAAAAAAAAAGGAATCCAAGGACAAGCCTCCACCAGGGTTGGATCTGGCCCTGGATCCTCCTTGTGGTGTTCATGGACATAATTTTAAGGCTTAAGTCTTAATCCATATGATTAATTCAAATTAGTTTAAGGTTAATGTGGTTTTTCTATCCAGAGGGTTTGGTGATAAACCATAAAATCAAAGATTTTATCAAGGAGTCATTGCAATGCATTCTATATTTCACAAAGACAAGGTGGAGCTCAGATGTGGCCTCTCACCTAAAACTAATTCCTCCGCTGTCACGTTTGTTTATTATCATCCTCCATATTGGAGAGGTCAGTGCACAGGTCACCTTTACTGACCCGCTGGTGCAGAAGCAGAGCTCATGACCGTCAGGTGTCTCTCCCAGGTCAGTCAGCCAATTACAGAGTTCATGAGCATGCAAATACTGCAGCACTCATTAACACAACACTTCAGTTTAACAGAGCCAACACAACTGGAACCTTATCTGAAAACCAGAAATCATTTTGTTTGCTCTGCTGCAACATGTCCTCATTATGCCTTTTTAATTGGTCCAAGTTTGTTGTAGAATCCGATATTGTCAGAGTTCAGTCGGCTTTAGCACAAACGTTTCATCCACGGCTTCTGTCTTCATTAGCTTGTTGGCATGTGTTTACACACTTCTTCAGCAAAGTGCATACATTTCACTGGAGGCAGAATAGCAACTGGGTCAGAACACGGTGTCCAATTAAAAAGTGGAGTTTGTTATTCCAGGTTACGCAGCATCAGAGACTCCTCTTTTTAATTTAACTTCTTCTTTTTTAAATATCAGACTTTCCACTGGGGAGCAGAGAAAACTCCTTTGACAAAGTTAGTGTTGGTCTGCTTTTTATTGTGGGGATCATTGAACTGGTGACAGACCAACTGGACCATGACGGTCTAACACCATTTCTTATTTTTTGCTTGCTTTCTTTCAAATAGGCCATAATTTCTGGTTTTCTTCTTAACCCTTGTAATGTTTGATAAAGTTAAGCATATCTTAAGCATTACTGGGTCAAAATTTGCTTGTGATTTTACTCAGCCAAAAATCTGAACCAGCACCAGCATAAAAAAGGAAGAGAGCATTGATACATAAAAACAGGGCAGTGCCATTGTTGCTCAGGTTTGTCCTTAACACATTTACAATCATTTAAATATCACTTAGGAAGGACACAAAAACTGGACTAGTTGATGCCATTGCATGTCCATCCATCCATTTTCTAACACCCTTGTCTCTAGTAGGTGTTAGAAAATGGACACCCACTAGGCGCTGGTGCCTATCTCCAGCTAATGTTCCATTGCGAGAGCCATCGCATATAACTCTTTGCAAAATAGTTTGACCTGGGCCTCGTACTGGGAAGGAGAGGAAGAAACCTTCCTCCGAACAAAATGACACAATTTTCGTCACACTCCCAGGTGAATGAAAACCAATTTTGACTCTTCAGATCTGCATGTCTGCAGTTCAGTCATCTCAACTTCAACTGAAACACTAGCACAGTTAAATCAGAAAGTTCTATCACCTCCTAACACGAGCTAGATATTGACAGATGTCATCTTGTCCAGTTTTCATCAGCCTGCATTAGCGATTCACTTTGTTGTTTATTTCTGGTTTTTGTAGGTAGCCAGGAAAACCTTAAGTGCGGTTTTAGTGGTATACATATTAACCTATCAATCTAGTGGAATACAGTCTTTCATAAAGACATAGATAAAGTGCTGGTAGAATAATATTTTATTCTAAATGTGGGTGAGGTGGGGCAAATCAAATATTTTTCAAATGTGAAGAGGGCAAATCATCATGCTTCCCCTTAAAAAATAGAACTAAGTTCCTCCACACAGCATTAAACTGTTGTCACTTATTTGTTGACAGTCTGTCTTTTTAGTTACAACATTTTAATGTATAATGAAATGGTAAAAAAAAAAAATCAGAAGTAGGGTAGCTTTAATTTTAAAAAGAGGGTCTGCCAGTCATCTGTTGAGCTGTATCTTTCATTGCTGACTTGCCCATTTTCAATAATTTATGACTGAGCTGAAGAATTTACACAGAGGAAGACAGGGAATTAGCTGCACTGACTTAACATGGTAAACACAAGTATTTGTTAAAAAATAAAAACATTCACTTATAACTCTTGTCAGTTTGCTGCTTCGACAGAAAAACCAGAAAACACTTACAGAGACAGCAATTTTACTGAAAGTTAGTTGTTAGCACATGATCAACCTGTGCTCTCTTAATCTGTCTGGTTATATGTTTTTACATGGAGTCCTCTGTACTGATGAAATTGAAAGTTCGGCTTTTATTTGGCAAGGATTGTTTCACACTGAATTGTGGCTCCAGTTTATTGATCTCACAGAATCTCCTTACAGTGAGTTCAAGAACCAATATTAAAGCTCTACTTGCAATGTAAAGGAGGAAACAAAACCAGAAGCAGTCAAGAAAATCAGGTCAAGTGTACTACAGTGAGATCAGAAATGGGAAATGAGGGCTGACCTGAAGAGGAGGCTCCAGTTTCCAGATATTTAAGGCCTGACGCAGTTCTGTTCTCCACATACGAGAGGAAGATTATTCCACTTAAGCCTATAGTGACTTCAGAAGAGGGATGCAAGAAAGCTTTTAAAAGGAAAAACTGACCCCCAAACAGTCGTCACAGGCTCTTCTGCACTATAAGAATCAGCCGCTCAGTGAGCCATTTTGCAGAAATACAACTGTTTTCAAGTTTTCACCAGCTGGAAAACCTTCGGAAGATGATAAAATGGTTCCTCTTTTGAAATATGTGCCAATTTTCATGCTCCAAGCTAACTCCCTGAAGCTGTTTCATATGATGAACAGAAACCAACGTAGTTTCTCCATGCAGCGCCATATAGTTTGCTCCACACTGGAGGTGGAAACTGCATATTAAAAGAGCAGTTGGATGCGTAATTCCTCTGACTATCTGAATTTATTTATACTTTGTTTACAACAGTGAGTGTCTTAATGTTCCCTTAATCTTTTTAAAGAGCCAGATATCTGCTCCGGCTTTCCAGAGTCAGAAATCCACACGTTACTGGGAATATGATTGGAATCAGAATCTGTTCAGAAATTTAAAAAAAGTTATTTGAGAAAGGAATTTTATGAAAATCAGAAACCTGGTCAGAATCAATCAGGAATGTAATATTTTTAGAGAGAGGGATCTCAATTTGTTCATTTCTTAGTTTAAACATACAGCTTCTTGCATAATGCTGATAATGAGAATATTCCAGATTAAGTCATTAGGTGTTTGGAGTATGAATCTGTTGATTGAATGTGGATTTTTTTAAACAAAATATGTTCCAAGCTTGGAATTTGTTAAGAACCCAGGAACAAATTCAGATTTTAACATCTGTTAACCATCTGTCTTAAGACAAGTTCTGCTAATCCTGGATCTTCTCAGTATATTCAAAGAGGAGCAAAGGGGATGATGATGCATCATTGTCCCGTAACTCTAGACTGGTAAGTTTCTAGTTGATTGACTGAAATCCAAAGCTCCACTGCACTGGGTTTTTTTTTTAGGGACTGAACCAAAAATATGGGAACAAACTCAGAAAAGGAAACTTTCAGGACTGAAGTGGTGTCGGGAAAAAAGTAACTAAACATTAGTGACAAACCAGAAGATCAGAAATGAAGTGTTTGCTACTCAAGAAATGACAAAATATTTTCCACCAAGTGGTGATGATTTCTGAAAAGCTGCTTAAATGTAATCAGATGAGTAGTGGGAAAGAACAATATACACTCAGCGGTGATGCTACATCTGCAGAGAGCAGGTGTTAAATGACTGAAGGTTGTCACTGTTTGCTTAAAAATAAACAGTGTATGATAAGTCTGTTTAAAGTTCTGAACCTCCATCAACAGAGTGCCATGTCTGCTTTGTGAAGCAGGTAAAACTACAAAGCCCAACTGTGTCTATCTTCTTGTTTTAGCATCCAGTGAAGAAGTGCTAACATTTCTGCACCATCTTTTGTTTACATTCACTGAGCTGGTGAGGACCAGAGGATTTATCGTGATGTTCTGATGCATAAAATCATACAGACAAAGAAGAATGTCTGTTTCGGCTTTTTTTTTTTTCCAAGCCTGAGATAAAATGTAATGAATTCTTATGAAGTCAAAAAACTCCCAACAAATCCAACAAGAGAAGCTTCAGGAAAAAAAGCGACTAACATCAAAACTTCATCAATATTCAGCAACATCGTCTCAGGAGAACAGCAGGAAATCTGGGAATGCTGAGCAGGTGTGTGTGTTTGTATATACTCAACTGTAGTTCCCACTGTGAATAAAACATTTGTTGTTGCAGCTTCAGCGAGAGCTAAAAAGTTAAGCTCACAGCTCCAGCAGTTTGGCCAATGGTAATATGAGTGAAATTTGATGTAATACAACCCCAAACTTTCACTGCAGGTTATTAAAGAGCAGGCTGACCCAGAGTGGATCTGAAAGCTCGTTCCCAGCTTCTCCAAACAAATAATTTTATATTCCTTACTCTTCTAACACTGAGTTTCCAAGTGGGGTTTAAGCTGCTTTGAATTTATTTTGAATATTTGCACACATTGATGAGTATTTACTCAAGAGGGCCTGAACTCAGCAGGAAAGCTTTGAAAAATCTGAGTGATCATTAAGTTTATTATGATTAACACATATTTTAATTGTAAAGATCAGCCTTCCTGACTTTGTACAGAATAGACCCTGACCTGAACTATGTAATTTCTTGAAAGATGCCAACATTTCCACATCGGACAAAACTGGAATCTTCAAATGAACAAAACGCTGTGTTTGTTAAAATATGTTCAGACTTGTTTTGATAACTCCTTCCAACTTTTTATACCCTTGTAGTATCTTTTGGATTTTTTCTTTCTTTTTTTATCAGTAAAATACGTTGAGGTTCGGCTAAATTTCAAAAATGAGTCGAAAACTATTTCATTCAAATCGAATGAATAGCCGTGGTGATATATCAGCGAAACATAATTAATTCCCCAGTCTGGCATGTGAGAAAGGTCAAATTACACATGTGGTGCCGATTTTGGCAGTTCAGCCTAGACAAATGTGATGAATCATCCTTTTGCTGAGATTTATTTTACTGCATATAAATTTGCAGTTACTCATTGGATATTACTCCACAAATTCCTACCACAGGTTTATGATTCAAAAGTGGCTTTCACTCTAAGATGTGTTTTGTTATTTTCACTGCAGATAATTCATTGTTGCTCCGGGGAAATTTACTGTGATAGAGTAACTACCATCTTTATTCTGACAACTCCTTTGTAATGTCATAAAGTTTGAAATCAAGCTTGTAGTTTTGAAGATACCCCAGTTTTGGAGGAAAAAGGGGTAAAGAAACAGCCAACATGCCTTTCTATAAAACATAGTTTCCTTCATGTTTTTTGTTCTTTATTCTCAAAACACCTCATTGGCCACCTGTGTCGTCTCTCAGAAGCAACTTCTTTTTGCTTTAGCTTGACCTGTTAGCATTTACTTTTGGTGAGTTTGCTTATTACTGTTCTGGTGTTAAATGTGATGATTTGGGCTGGATTTCTCTGAACATCTGTGTTATTCCAAGTTGGATGACAATTTAAGACAATTTATAAGCAATCGTCAAATATTTTTTTTTAACATTTCTAGCATGTATCTTATGGAAACATTAAATAAGTCATCAAATAATTGGGTTTGTTCATCTCAAGCTTCACTAGTAAACTTTTAAGGAAATGTTTATGTATCTATGTATCCTAAATACTGAAAAAGTATGGTAATTAAAGTAACTTTTAATAAGTCAAACATCATAGCATGTCTCACTATGTCTTAATATGGCTTGCCAACTTTAATTCTCTGTTTTTACTGCATCTCCACATCAATCAGCACCAATGTATTTCTCCTCCATTCCTCATACATCCTCTATTTTAAAAATCTCGCTGCTCTCTTCATACCTTCACATGTATGAAGACAGCTTATTTGTTTTATTTTGTGCACTGCCTTATTCACCAATGTCCCTTCACTTTTCAACTTTTCTTTATAGAAGAATACAATAGAATAAAATATCCCTAATCATCTCACAGTGTGTAAATACCGGCGTACCAGCATCACCTTAAAAGTAAACGGAAGCATGCATATTCACACTAAGGCATAAAACCAGAAAAAAGACAATAAGACCAAACAAAAACAGCAGACTGTGAAACACTGAAAGCAGAAACTGCTCATGCATGACATAGGCCAGTCGAGGTGTTTCACGCTCAATTTAAAGTTTGAAGCTGTAGAACTAACTGGTTTGTTTTGACTCAGGTTCCAGACCGCTTGGTCTCTATATGATTATGGAGATTATGTGTATAAAATTGTTTACCTAAAATCACAGAAATGAAGTGATTGAGTTTCAGAGTTTACAGAGAGTAATTTTTATGGAGAGAAAATGTAATATTTGTAATACTGGGAATCAACATGCATTAAACTGCAACCAACGGAGAGATAAAGTTTCTCTGCAGTAGGTGCGTTCATGTAAAGCTGGCTAACTGTGGTTTCTTCAGGCTGATGCTTCTCTGTCAGGTCCTCCATAGGATACTGATCGTGATCAAGACAAAAATCCCTGGATTAGTAATTCTACGTTGGACATAAAAATGACTCCATGACCAACGTGAACATAAACTTCTGTAGTAATCTTTACCGTTTGTATATAATTAACTTGGTTCTCCCAATGCTCTCTTGCTATTCTCTTTCATCCAGAAAAATTGAAGCAAGCTGTCTTTTTCAGTTAGAAAGGCAGAATCATGGAAACAGCAGATCAAATTAAATGGCCTGACAAGAAAAGGTTCAGCCATAGAAATGAGGAAATACACAAAAGACTTATTGGCGAGGGAATTAAAAGTTCAGGATTAGGAACAATAAGAAAAAAAACATTTAAACAACTGCAAATCTTTTCACCTGGTCAGAAAAAAAAAATTTCATCTTGATCAAACTTGCTTCAGCTTTTGGGTGAAGTTAGTATGATACCATGAAAGAGGAGAAAACAAATTAAAAACCACAGCCATGAAGGTACCAAGCAGAATACACAGAGGAAAAGATTTGGTCTTCAGTTATTAGAAGAATTAACACAACTGGGTTCCATGATGATGTAAGTGAAAAGTGTGAAATAGGCTGATTTGTTTTATCCTATTTTATTCTGTGTCCAATGTGATCTTGAATAGTCATTACACAGTTTGTATTGCTTTAAATATTGACTATTTATCTCATTTCCCAGCTGAGCAGTATTTATTTTGCACCAACAAACAGCAGCCTGTTATCAGTTCTTCCTCTTACGTGAGGTGGCGTTTTTTGAAAAGGCAGCTCTTCTAAGCTCTATTCAGAGAACATTTTTGTGATGTGTTAGTGCTCTGCTCTTATATGAGCTTTCATATTTTGTTTAGTTGTTTTTTTTTCAGTTAGTGTAAGACAATTTAGCACTCTGGTCATATATCCACATTCAGACTCTTTGTGAATATATTGTTTGACACAAAGATGGGTATGTTTCACAAAACATTGGTTGTAGGGTGTTTTTTACAAGCAGGCTTGTGATGCTAATCCACTGTCTCCCACTGAAGAATCAAACTGAAAAATAACCTTTATTTTTGAGGTGAATTGATAAAAAGTCGTGCTTATGATTGCATTATGTAAGAGGACAACTGTAAAGTTTGTTTCTCAACCAGCTTTTTGAGTGCTATGCAAACCAAAGACAGTGATATAAACTTTACCATGAATAAAACCAGCTATATGCAAAATGAATGATTGTTGTTATAAAAACTCAATAAAATATTTCCACTTTGGGGTTATAAAAATTGGGCCCTTCAGTCAGAGCACCACAACCCTGCTCCTCATCCTCAGGCAAGATGTCTTTCCAATCCATCAGCCATTGACTTCAACAGCCTCAGCAGTGAAAGTCTTAGGGAGAAATTATTTAAATGACACTGCTGTCAAAGAGCCCAAAGGACAAACTACAGCAAGCTGGTTAAATCAGAGCTTTTAAAATGAGACACGACATGCATTAAACAGTGCATGGCTGCGGTGACAGCTGGCAGTAATGTATGCATTTTTAAGAATATCATTATTGGAAGCCAGCGCACTGAGATTTGTGACACTGATCTCAATAGACGTGAATTAGATTTAAATGCCATCCTAATAACTGAAGTCTCCAGTGACATGAAAACAGGGAATCCAGCTGCCTCAGCGTCTTGATATGCTGATTCTCCCCAACCCATCCCTTTCCCAGACACATGACACACAGGAGGCAGGAAAAAGTCCTGTAATTTACATACGCATGGGAATGAAAAAGGTTGCAAAGCTGAGATGCATCACAAAGCATGCCAACAGAGATGCTCGATTGTTGGCATAGCAAAGGTTGGTGGGAATAAGCATAAATTACTTGAATGTTCAGTTTTTAAATCCTCTTTCATAAACTATTTTTTTTCTAAATCCTCAGCTAACTCCTGATGCAGAACATTTGAGCCTTGCTCTGAGCTCCTCTCACATCCCAATATGTCTTAATGTATTTAACCCTTATGTTGTCTTGTGGGTCAAAAGTGACCTATTCACCATATTTACCTGTAGAAAAAATACGCTAAACTATCTTTTTCCGACTTCAAATTTGATGACTTTTCCTAAATTTACCCCATCATTAGAAAAAGTGATCATTTGTTTTCATTTATATTTCTATGTGGGCTGTACACAACTAGGGTACAAGTATTTCCTTATGAGTCATTTCTGACACGCAAATTTTGAAAGCATTTAAACACCAGAAAAAGAGTTCAAAGGCCACACACAAACTCTCTTTAATACATATACACACACACCTGCACCTCACCAACACACACACACACACACGCACCCCCACACACAAATCAAAGAAACTGGATTGATGTACAAATTTAACTTGCATTTGACCTGCATTCTCAATCTGCAGCTATCTCCCCACATCAAGCTCCCAAACACAACAGAAAACAATCTCAGATATAACAAAAGCAAATTAGGTATAGAGGATATGAAGACATGCTGATTCTGAGTACCACTAGTTGGTTGCTTGCTGATGCCATGAGTAGACGTTTCACTGCCCAACAGATGCTACTTTGTATGTTTGGACATATTGTCCTACATGGGATGTTCAGCATAAGAAGTTGAACATCTTATGTTGAACAAATTCTTGTGCTGAAAATGTTCAATGTAGGAACGTTGGCGAAGAACATCTTCATGCTATGAAGATTTTCTTGAACGTCTTGTGTTGAACGTTTGTGTTCAACGTGGGATGTTCTTCATCTTATGTTCAAGATGAAGAACGATAGGAAGGAAGGATAAAATGGTCTTTGTCGTATGTTGAAGATGTTCAACATAAGACGATGTTCAACATAAGAGTATCTTTATAAGATGAAGAACATCTCCATCTCATGGGGATGTTCTTCATCTTAAGTTGAATGTGGGGTGAGAAAGATAGGATGCTTTTTGGTTTATGTTGAAGATGTTCAACATAAGAACATCTTATAAGTTCAACACCTTATGTTGAACAGAAGATGTTCATCTTGTGTTGAGGATGCTCAGCATAACAACATCTTTATGAGATGAACGTCATCTCGTGAAGATTTTCTTCATCTTATGTTCAACACCTTATGTTGAGCAGAAGATGTTCATCTTGTGTTAAAAATCTCACATAATTATGAGACACAACATAAGAGGTGATGTTAAATTATTCACAAAATCAAGCTACATTTTGTTTTGTTGTGTTATGAGAGGTATTTTTATAATTCAATTCCTATAAAAATATAAAAATTGAACCGTTGACAAAAATGTTCCAAATTGTTGACTTTTTGTTCCCTTCCAATATAATTAATTCAGAAGTAATTACGTCACATTTACATAATTACAATAATAAACCCTTAGTGTGTAAAAAAAACCTGCTACAACACTTGGTTTGTGGTAAAAAAAAAAAAAAAAAGAGTTTAATACTGTTGATTGTCTTTTTGTATTGTATAACAAAAAAATATGATAAAAATGAATTAAATTGAGTTGAATTGATAAATATCAGATTGTTTCATCATGCAAAATAGATTTTGGATTTAAAATTCAATTAACTTGCTTTATTTTGGGGCTTTTGTTAGGGCGAGTCATTTTTGACCCGTAGGACAAGGGGAGACAGCAGAAGGTTAGGATCGCACCAGGGTTAAAATGCAGTAAGACAGTGAAGATAGACCTGCTAACCTTGGATTAGCATAGATTTGCAAGTTCAACCCAGTTCTACCAGGACTCAACCTGTTATCCCTATTTAAAACAAATGAGATAATTTAATATTTGTATCACCATATTACATATGATTATACCTCAGCCTTTGCTCTAAATCATCTTATTCCAGCCAGATAATATTATATATCACATATGTTAGCTGCTCTCCAACGCTCTCTGAGTGTTTGTGTTAAAAGTGTGTGAACCACATTAATTAGCATCATGAGTCAAAGGTGACATCAGTGCAATGTTAATGGTGTGAACAGCATTGTTTTTTCTTCGTGCATCTATGTTACTTTCCTAGCTTGCACAGCCAGGTCCTGCTAAACAAATATGTTTCTCTAATTGATCATCATCAATGTGGGCATGTCAATTAAAACTTTTGCTTTTCCTTTATGAGATTAAACTCCAGGAGATGTTTGTGTATCTCAAACATCATTCATAGGCCTGTCATAATAATCAATAAATTAATTGCATGACTAAAACAAACTCAATAATTTCTATTGGCACGATTGATCGTTTATCTCTTTTTTTCTCTCTTTCTACCAAAAACTGGATGATAAAAGTCTTCAGTTTGGTACTTTTGTCTCAGCTAGCTCTCTTTTGAAGGACAGTTTTCCTTACAAAAACTTCAAAATTCATTTTATTTATTGTGTTGTTTATTTATTTTGGATATTTAAAAAGTTTTCCAGTTCCAGTCTTAAACGTTCATCAAAATCTAAAGTTTATTGATCTTTTAGGACGTGTTCTTGAATTATTATTTTTGCCATTACCGTTATACTACTTAAAAATAGTCTCAAAATAGCAATATTAACTTTTATCACAATAACTTCTGGAACAATTTATTGTCCAGTAAAATGGGTTATTGTGACATACATAATGTCTGGACTATACTGACAGTAAAAAGCAAAATGTTGAAGAGACGGTGATTTGGGATTGTTTTACACTTAGAAGATCCGGGTCCATTACAGTCATGGACTGAAATAAAAACATCTCTGTCTAACAAAGCATTCTAGAGTCAAATATGAGCCCGATAGTCTGAGACGAAATGTGGCCCAAAGAGGACAACAAATAAGACGATAGTTCCAAACACTTGAGCAAATCTACAATGAAGAGGCTGCAAAAGTAAATAATGTATTTTAATTCCTCAGTCAGTGTACAGACCTCACTCTGGTGGAAATGCTATTGTTTGACCTTAAGAAAGCTGCGTAGCAATGTACGTCTTCAAACCGCAATGAACTGCTGCAACTTTGCATAGAAGAAATCCTTAAACTATGATGGAGACTAATGAAGCCAGACAGAAATCAATAACAGTCCTCATCATCTTTATTGACCAAGTTTGTACACGGAAGCAAAGAATTTGACTTTGGTATATAAATTTGGTGGGAAATAAAAATAAATTTATATATACACAGGATTGTTACAAAAGAAGGAGATAAGGTTGAATCGGTGCAAATATGCATAGTGTTGATCCCTGCAGAGTAGCTGGGCACTCTGACTGTTAAGTGCTCATCAAAGTGGCAGCCTGGGGGAAGAAACTCTTTCTGTGGCGGCTCCTTTTTACAAACAGCGTTCTGTAGTGCAGACCTAAAAGTAAAAGTCCTAACAGTTTTTAACATTAGTTATTGCGACTAAAAGCGGTTGCACACAAAGTTTCACTTTTCAATTTCAGTTTCCTTTAATGACAGAGTTGAAGCTGTAGTGTAGTTTGTATACTTGAAGTCTGACTGAAAACAAGGTGATTCTGGTTACGAGCAAATCCTTTTTTTTTTTTTTTTTTTTTTTTTTACAAGTTTCTGATTTATAATGACTTCTTTCCATCAAAGAACTGGTTGTGTAACATCACAGAACTAACACTAACAGTAAAATTCAGTATTTTGATTTCAGAAAAAAGTCTGAGGTTCATTTAGTTCATACATAAGTGAGAATTATTCTTGAGAATTGTCTTCTTTAAAATAGACACACACAAAAAAAGTTGTTATTTCTTAATAATCCCTTGGGGATGTTGGTAACAGTCATAATAAGTGATGTGGGGAAACATGACCAAAGAAAGTCACCTTTCAAATGATTTCCAGAGATAATAAATGCCATACATGCTATTATCTTGGTCACCTCTTTTCCTTTGAGGATTGATTTGTGTTCCATCTTTTCCTGCTTTTGAAGCTGAAGCCAATTAAGTATCTGAAGTTGTGATGCTACAAACATTCAGACAAATGTGTCCTGCGCCTCGGCATACACTCTGGGTAAAAATAAAGCTAATTAACCCAAGCATTTTGTGTGTGTATATATGAGCATGTTGTTGATTCCAAGTAACTCGCCTGAATCTAATTGTTTCCATCTCGGAGCTGAAATGAGAAGCTGCTGCTGCAACAATCCTCTCCATCCACTCGCTGCCGAGCGGAATCAATGCAGAACTCCACGCTTTGAAAACAGCCGAGCCTTCATAAATAATTTATCCGGGTACGAGTGAGTGGCAGTGTTTATGTGCCTGTTGTGTATTTGCACTTGAACCATGCCATTTCATGAGTTGTATATCATGCGGTGCGGACAGGAGGTCTTCATGGTGCAGCTTAATCAGGGGGGCTGCCCCTGAGAGATGTCAATAAGCGGCAGAACTCTGAAGTAGCTTTTCTAACACTTCAGAGAGGCTGTTGTCGGAGCGGATCATTAACTGCAAGAACAAAAAGTTGATTCGATGTGACTGATTTGAGATTAATAAGGTTTAATGAGACAGAACGGAGAGCCGTAAGCTGAGATACTGCAGAGTTTTTATTCTGATTTCAAAAATGCAACAAACAGAAAACAAGCCACAAGTAAACATATTAAACTAATTTTAGATCATAATAGAAGATTAGTATAATATTTGTTGTATTTTTATGAAGAAGAACATCTGAGTGAAATAAAATAAAAACAAGCAAGAGAATAAGTGTTTTTGTGGTGATCACACAAGGACATGAAAACAGCTTCTCAGTCTCTAAATGTGATGACAAGGTCAGTATATAACATCATGTAATATTCTGTCTGAACACGCAAGAACCTCCAACAGCACATCATATAAAACATATTTCAGTTATGATGGAAGATGTTTTCACATCTAACTAAAGCAACAGTCACACCCACTGAACTGCAGGGGCTCTTTTTTATTTTTTAGAAAGGAGTTTTTTTCTCTTGTTTGTCTGCAGGTCTGCAACATTAAGATAAAACAAAATAACTTCATTTGTTTTACTGAAGTTATTTTAGGTTAAATGGAAAGCTTGATATGAGACTCTGCCATTTAATTTCAACAATTTCTTTCCATTTTTGTGGCCAGCCAAGAAACTTCGGGAACTTTGAGAATAGTTGTATGTCAAATTCAAAATTCAATATAAATATGCTTTATTCATCCAAAAAGGAATTTAAATGTTGTAGCTCATATAATCCACGTATCTTCACAGAGTTGTTGGGGATGGTGATGCTAGAGCAGTCAGTCTTGCAGCAAATCTGAAAGGTCCTCTGACTAAACATTGTTGCTGTTTGCTAACAGTCAATGATCAGTAGGTCAGTCCCCACAACGCAGTATTTGTATTCTGCATCAAATACAAGGCCAAATACACACACAGTAGTTTTAAGCATAACAACAAATAAATACACAATCATTTCTATATGCTAAAGAAAAGTCTCTTGCTTTTAAGTTATGGTTCTACGTTCATCTGTTGTGTGTTCTACAGGCCAAGCTCCAAGATTTAATTTCAATCCCAGTCTGCACCTGCTAGCAGCTCAGTTTTCAAGCAGCAGAGACAATATTCCACAACGACATGTCCTGAATGACACCATCATTTGTTGAAAAGCACTGCTAAAACACCTCATTTGCTTTTGCCGCTCCTCTTTAGATCTCTGTCTGGTTGTATGTTTAGAGAACCGGACAGAGAGACGTTGGATGCTGTGAGAGTTGTGTAGACGTTAACAGAAAGCGCAGCAGTTCTCTTCACATCCTCTGCAGCGACACGTCTCTGTCCTCTGTAATGTAAATGATGGCATCTGTGCCATGACAAACTGGATTACACACTGCTTCTGCTGCGATGGAAAACATAACGAGGAAAGGACAGCCAGCACAATGTTTTCCTTCAGCAAAGAAGCAATTACACCCGGAGGACATCCGAGGTGCAACACTGCACAGACAACACAAACCAGACGTAATCTGTCCTGATTTACGTCATGATGAACAATTCAAATTTAAAGAAAACAAACACAGAAAACAGAACACATGAATAAACAATTCATGTGCAACAAAAAAATACTATGAATATGTTGCTCTACACTCATCATTTATCAGTTCAGTTTTCGTTTGATAAGTTGATCGTCATTGTTCAATAAAAAAATTCCTCTATAAATTATTGAGAAATCTTCATAAGTCATCACTAATAAGTTTCAGTGTCTTTCTATCATGATTATTTTAATATAAATGTACATTTAATTTTATAAAGGGATGAACATCACTTTTTTTCTACCGTACATGCTGACTGTTTCCATTTTTTTCTTTACGGGTCTTGTTACTTTACCCTTCAATTCTTTACAGTGTCCATTTCCAGAAGAATGTTACAACTTTTGAACAACTGGAGCACAGAAACAGGCTCTGGTAGAATAAGTATTAAAACACTTTGGTTGCATAAGGGACAGTGTGCACCCAGTTTCCTGTCAGGAAACATTTATAATCACTACAACGAAACATTGTCATTGTTCTTCTAATATACTTTTCTCCAGAAAAAGCTTTCACAGTTTTATCAGCAGTCCCGCAGACTCAAACACTTACCCCTTCCTTTTTGTGAGAAAAAACAGAAACCAGATGATTCATAAAAAGGAGGAGGTGATGGAGGAGCAGGGCCGGCTCATATATTGGACAGCAGAATGAAACATCTCAGCTCAAGTAATGGAGGGTGGATTTAAAAACAAGTGATGTTTCAAAAGTATACAGCAGGGGAATTGGCAGGTTGTGTTCATTAAAACAATACTGAGATGTGAAGATGTCAGCAATGACTCAATTTGCATGTATAATTCCAACCATTTGTGAATTAGAAAAAACTCATTGTTTCATGAACTGTTGGAAAAACATGTGGGGCTGTCACTTCATTTCTGCTGCTGCATTTGGAAGCAAAGCTGAAAGAGAAGTAAGAAGAGAATGTTTTAAATTAAATTAAAATGAGTGCCTTTATTGCAGACACTGCTCATGTGTTAAGTATTCACCATACTTCACTTGTTCCACTTTTTGTTGCTACAACCCAATTCCAAAACAGATCCGTGGGGGTTTGTGGGTAGAGAAGCATCTTCCAATATGAAAGTTGAGGGTTGGATTTCAGCTTTTTCCTGCCACATGTCTATATACACTTCAGTAAGATATTTAACCTCATCATTTGGCAGATTAGTGTATGGATGTGTGCATCTTTGTGAGTCTAACTGGATGAATGTAGCTTTAGTGTAAAGTGCTTTCATTCACTCCACTCTATTCGACAGCCATTTTCTTTACATTCTTGAAGTCCATCTCCCATAGTTTGGCGAAATCCTGGGTACACACATGACATGTCAGTCCATCAAAGGGCTAAATTCAGTTAATTTACAATGAAGTGTATTTTCCCCTACATATTCGACACCGAGAGAAAAAGGTTTTAATTTTTTAAACAAGTTTATTCATAAAAATGTAGGGATAAATCATCCCAATATTTGCCGCTGAAAGATGGATTTAAGCTACATTTACACAGCAGGTTTTGATGTTGAAATCCAACAATTGGATTTCAACAACATATATATATATATTTTTGGGTCGATCATACTAAAAGTTAAATGCAGCCGCAATCAGACTTCTGTGTAAAGTTTATGACCCTGGAGCAACAAGCATCCACAGAAGAATAACCTGCACCTCACACAGCAGCACAGTGTTTATGGACTAATAATAGATAATGGATAACGGACTTTAAATTTGTTGCGCACTGGGAGGCAAAAGTATTGTCACAAAATCATAACAACATAAAGGAAGGCAAGAAAAAAGAAAGTAAAGTGTGGACTCTGCTTTCTTCAGTCATTGTTTATATACTGTATATATTTACAGCATCTGGCTTCTGTTGGTGCATAATAAAGAATTACATCATCAATGACGTAAAAGATAAAATGTGACTGCAGAGGCTTTGAAAACTATCAAATACGTAGCCAATATTGTACCACAAATTGAAGGGGCAGAAATCTGATTTTTTCAATCCAATACTTAATATGTTTTAGAATAAGGCCTTAGCATAAAAAAATGGAAAATGTAAAGGACTGTAAACACTTTCAAAATTTACTACATCTGAATGTAGTCACAATCTTTAGCAGAATATCAACTTAAGATCAGGAGTTCTCACAATTCTGCATTTTTTTGACTCAAGACGACAGCAAGATTTCCTGTTTTGAATCAGACTTATTTTAAAGTGTAGTTCAGAAGTTGCAGCTAAATGAGTTCTCTACTATTCCATTTTATACCACACTGTTGCGAAGCAACAGAAAACATCCTGACCTCGAGTCTCACACTTCATCCAACGTGCCAATGTTGTGAGAAGAAGTAATTTTATGGGCATTATGAGCCATATGCCCATCAGGGCAGGTATGCAATTAGCCATGTCTAAATCAAAGTGACAAGGACGTTCCATCAATTATCTGGCATAATGTTGTTTTCTTCTGTCTGCACAGTGTCATTTAAAGTGAGTCTATTATTGCTGACAGCCATCACAGTGCGAGGACATCAGTCAGAAGAAACATCACTAACTTTGTTGAACCATAACATTGGGAGACTAAACAAGATACACAGAAAGAAATTAACGATTCTCAGTCAACACACACTTTAAGATTAGAGATCTTTCAACAAGAAAATAACTTATTTCAAGATATGAAAACATAACTTCAACAACATGAATTCAGGTTATGTTTTTTCATGATTTTGTTTTTCCACTTCAATAGAAGCATGTTTTATTCCATGTTTTTCCGGTTTTTAAATCCATGACATGACAGCTTCCCTATCCCTACTAAAGAAAATATATCCCAAGCATGACACCACCACCATGTTGCTTTGTGAGCATGACGTGTTCAGGTTGATGTGCAGATTCCTATTATATAAGTCAAAAATGTTTTGTGTTCATCTTTTTACGTTTTTCCTAATTTACGAAATATAGACTAATTTATGGCTATTAGTATAAAAGAGACTAATTTACATGATTTACATGTATTCCACACTCTTTAGATGTTTCTGTGAATTTAATATAATCAAAATAAAATACATCAAGGTTTGAGGTTATAATATGACAACATTTGGTAAAAAGGTCATTGCAGGTTTTTAGCAATCACTTGATAAGAGGTACAAAATTCAAATGTTGTACTCCATTATTCTGTAATCAACAGAATTGATTGTTGAAATTGAATAAACTGGTTTTGAAGGGTGTTTTTATTGGTACTGTAGAGTTGGGTGGAATCCCACAACCTCAGACCTACTAGTGTAATTCTCAATTCTTCTTCTCCTGCAATCCTAAAATATTTTCACACCAGTTTCAGTCTGTTTTTGTTTGTCCTGCTGAATTTTAGCCCACCGTGAAAGTTTTTCTTGCACAATAGTGACTTATTTGATGCTCTTCATGTCCAGAGCCAAGCAAGCTCTTCACTGATGGCAGCATCATTCTTTAGCTCTCCATCTTGGACATGGTGAGAAACCTTTCAGTGTAAACTTCACCCTGAAGTTTTTGATCATCTAGAAATCTATTCTTTTCAACTGGATTGCTGTCAGCACATGTGGCCATTGCTGGAGACAATGGCTACACAGTTTTGATGTGTGCAGAGGAAAAACATTAATTTGGTGGTCCAGGATAAGGTGAGAAGTGCAATTAGTTGTAGTAGACTAATAGAAGACGGGCACAGAAATATCTTCAGCCAAATAACCAACAAGACATAATGTCGGTCTGAATCTGGACTTGAAAAACAATTAAAGCTGATAAGGAAAAAATGTATAAAAATGTAAGGAGAATTTAAAAATTGCAAATTATATCTGTTTCTGTCCAGAATTAAAAGCTTGCACCCACAGGCTTGGGAAGCAAATAAAAGAGTGCGTGATTATCCTGTTACCCATTACCTTTCTCCATAACCAGACAGATTTTAAACCACCAGTCCTTGCTCGTGCTTGAATACACAATCGACAAACCAGTTACTCGTCTTGGAAACCAGTATATTCATCTCCTGACCTCCCACCCTAGTGATGCAATTTACCGTTACTTTAAACCAATAACTTTCTGGTGCATTAAATAGGATAAATAGTATATTTCCTCCATCAGTTAGGGCCTTGTTGGCTTCTTTTTCACATGCCTAACCCAACATGAAACATTCAACAAAAACGAGAAAATAAGACCTTCTTGTTCTGACCTCCTACTTACAACAACGTTTGCGTTTCTATCGACCCTCTGGGAGATTTAAAGCATGCTGGGAGTTTCAATGATGCTGTTCTGCGGCCAAAGTGCTGCTGACTGACAGGAACACTGCAACACAGCTGTTCCAACAGCACTCAGTGCCAGAACAGCTGGAACGTTTGGTGGCATTAAGTGAACAGAGCCAACGTCAGCCATCTGTCTGTAACTGCGTTAGGGACTAAATGGTGCTCTAAAGGGAAATACCACTGGAGCCGAGATTTATTCATGTTATTTGTTCGGAGGAGAAAACGAAAAAATCTATGCCAAATATTAGATTTTTGTGTTCTTACTGGGGAATTAGCCTCCTTAGGAAAATTGGACCAATAAATACACAGCAAGCAAAATAAAATTAATTTTCTAATGGAAAAAGATGCTCCTTTCTGCAACAACTTCCACCTACCTCTGTCAGAATGATGAATGGATCTACATCTGGATGGATGGAAGAATAGAAGGAATCTCATTCAACATTTCTTTTTTTTTATTTAGGGTTCTGTGTGCAATTATCCAAATGTTTTCTGCTCTTCTTTTCATCGACACTTGCTCTTCACCTGTTCTGAAAGTTTACTCATCAAAAAATGTTCAAGTTCAAACAGAAATCTGATAAATAAATTTTACTGGCATGAATCTTTTTCAATGGAGGAAAAGCAACTAAAATAATTCATTTAAATTTTTTGTATTGATAGAAAATAAGTCTTTTCAAGACTACAAAGGCTGCAAAAATAATCTCATAGCGCCTGTTTGGTTTGAAATCTATCTGTCTGTGGTTTCAGTGTAAAACTTGACTTGGACCATAGAAAAAATTTTGTAACATTTGTAAGACTGTTGTTTCCTGTCATTGTTTGTTGGTGGATTGTTGCTGTAGACCTGCTTGACGCTTAGCTATACCTTTCCTGACACATTCAGACTTGTGCTTTTAACCTCTCTCCTGTTTAAAATGAGAGAACATGTGGTTCTCCAGATGTTTCCATACACAACCTCTGCATGTTATGGAGCTATGAGGCAGTCTGCTGATGGATCACTGATGGTTTATTTGGTTCTGTCGTGAGCTTAAATGAAAAAGCACGTTTTGATTTTCTGTATGGACATTAAGAGGCGCTGGCTGTCTGGAGAACTGATGTGTGCAGCCTGAGGAAGTCCTTAAATTATCAGGAACAGCAAATAATGTCGAGACAGAGAGAGAGATAAAGAGAAAGAGAGAGACAGACTCTTAGAAAACAGAACTGGATCTTTTCTTTAACACCAAAGACAAAAAAATACATAATTTTTCTTCAACTATATGTTGCCCCATTTTAAAATTGCATATTAAGATTCATATCATGAACTTTTTGGACCACTAAGCAATAGTCCTGTTCTTTTTCTCATTAGTCTAAGTAATACAGGTAAGAATGCCTGTAGCTCATGTCCGTCTGTGACGTCTGAAGAAGTACAGAGTCCAGCCGCCGTCCATGCCTTGTAAATCTTGCTTAAACTCTTCAACACACATTCGTTCTAAGTGTCTTTAAGGTTGGAGCTGTCCCTTCTCCCTTCCATCAACTTTCCATCAATTCACCTGGATAACAGTCTAAAATCAGACAGTGTCTTTAGCAGTCACCTTTTGTGGCTTTTATGCAGAGAATCAGTGAGTGGATAACACCCGCCACCAGTCTTCCGCATGTTTCTGCAGAGGATAACTTCACATTTCTTTATATGGAAAGTTTTCTTATTTGATATTAAAATTTTCAGAGAGAAATTTGGGTTTTAATAAACTGTAAGGCGGCTGAGCTGTGCTGAAGTTGGTAGCGCTGTTCTGTTGCACTGAAAAGGTCCAGAATTTGAAGCTTAGGTTCAAGTTTTACCAGCTAGTTTTCGCTTCTTAAATAAAATTAATGAGGCAATGCTTGCAAGCTTTCTTTAGTCAACTTGAGATGTGCTGCTGCTTCACACATGATCTTTCTCACACTGCTGAATGTATCAAGCATACCCTAATGATTCTGGGAGTCTATTTAAGCTGCAAAGCCTCCTGTTGCACTCGGCATCATAATGCTGCTGCCTGCTTGCCTTCTGCAGATGCTGCTTGCTTGGTTCTCTTTAACCCCTCTGTTACCCCCACTGGGCTTTAAGGTCAAAGACCAAACAAATAACAGTGAATTAAGTTAGATAAATAAAGACATGGAGGCAAAATTAGCAACTTACCAAAACAAGAGTGCATGGAAAATCCAAAATGCAAAAGGAATACAAGGAAGCAGGAAGATCTGATTCAGTGCTGACTAAGCAAGAAAGTTGTAACCTGATGAATCAATTACTAAACAAGGAGAAGTGGTTGATTAGCAACAGGATGACACTGCAAATGAAGCCAAGAAACTAAAGTTGAACTGAGGGTATGGTGAGAAAAATGGTCCACTGAACACACAGGGAACCAGAACCACAGAAACCCAAAAAGTGCATCTAGCACAAACAGAACACAACCTTACATAAACATTAAGATTCAAACCACAAGGTGACAAAGAAAGAGAAACTGGAGCAACAAGAAGATACTACAAAGTAAATAGAAAATGGACCTGCGATGAATAAGGATCAACAGAAATTTTTTCTTTCTGGCTGAAGGTGGTGAATTAGGCAAAATCAGTATCAGAATTAGAAACACTCAGAAACTATAAAACTGAAACCACGACTGAAAAATCTTTCCCAAATAAATACTTTCCAAAGTAATAACTTTGACTCTGTGAATGATGGCACAATAAATGTATTATTGACAAATAAATGAACATGGTTGAAACTAAAGTTTTCTCATTAGAACTGAATTCATGAAGTAAAGCAAAGGCTTAAGAGACGTAAGTGCATCTTTTTGAACATAAAAGAAGAGGACGTTTTAAATTAAACTACTTCAAAAACAAAACTAATCATACGAGAGCTAAAAACCCTCAGGAACACAGCCTGCGTTCTCGTGGAGTTCATCTCCTCTTCTTTTTCTTTTTCCAGGTGCAAACAGGATTGACACCTGAAAGGAATGGAGCAGGACTAAACTCATTACCAGAAACTACAGCCACACAGCTGGACTGGATCATCCAAGAAAACCTTTTATCTGTGAAGTGGATAAATCCTCACCAGACTACCAGCTGAACAGTCTGTGTGTAGCTCAGGCAGGAAGATATCCCCAATGGAAGCAGCAGCAGCTCAGATCTATAATTTATCTGCTGCCAGTCACACACTGAAATATGGACGTCAGGACTTGTTATGCCTTTCCAACGTCAATAAGGGACATCTGCTATGTGAATGGACTAAAGAAGACACAGTATCTGCAGCTGAGATGGTAACACCGGTGTCACCAAACTGAAAGGAAACTATTTGTGCTGAACAGTCTTAAAGTTCTCAAAGCTCAGCAGGATCTTACTGCCCACTGTGCGGGCTCAACAGGTTAATTACACATAATCATCTCCTATAAGATGTAATAATTCCTGAATTTACTGAAGATGATTTCATGTTGACAAACATTTGTTCCTTTTAGGGGCTTTTTAAGAGTTAGGTTCACTTCAATAAGATCAAAAACTTAAAAAAACTTAATTTGGCAATTCAGCTCAATTATGGCTTACAGATAACGAAAACAAAAAATTCATTTTTTTTTTTAAGAAACAAAAATAGCTCAGTTAAAAGTTTGTATGTAAATGTTAGAGGGGTCTGAATGCCTAAATCTCTGCAACGATGTGATGTGGCATGGAGGCTTTTCCTTTTTATTGGGCTTATCTAATATTCTGGCCTCCTGTTCGGCCTACGGGATTGGACTAAAGGGGGATCACAATAAGATGATAATTTGTTAAAACAAAACACTGACTTGCTTTACTTGCTCCTACTGGGTCAGTGTCATATTTTAGCAACATGGCCAGGAAAAAAGGGTAACATTAATCCAGGTTTGACAGACGATGCTGAAGCAAGTTTCATTTGACTGACTTTACAAATTAATTTTCCTTCAATCATAATAATCAGTCAATGTGAGTACAACATCTGATATAAACAACCTGACTGAAGATTTTTCAGGTTCAGTTCTAATGAAACCAAAGATGAGAGCAGACTGCATGGATAATCATAAAGTTACTTAGTTTCTAAGCAGATGGTAAAGAGCACCATTGTCACTGAAACGCAGCAAAAATAAAACAAAATCAGTCAGAGGTTTTTCCTAAACTTTCAAAAAAAAATTAATTCATTTGTCTGGAAAGGTTATTCAGACTTTTACATGTTTCTTGGGGTTAACGTTTCTGATTCTCAGGGGGGAAAAAAGGTATAATACTACCTTAAGTTCGAGTATCTTGGCACCTAATCCAGAATATGTGGCAGGATGGAGCAGCAGCTGACTGGATAGAGCAAGGTTTTGTCTGATAAATGAAGCAGAACTGAAAGGAGAAGCTCTAAATTTACTGGTTCATCTATATTCCCTCGCTGACCTTTATATATGGATCAGTACTTTAAAAAAGAAGATTCTGAATAGACGATGAAAATAGAGACTTTGCTTTAGAAGTAAGGGTAAGGTGAGGAGCATCTTGATCTAACACTGGATAAGTAAAAGATAGAGAAATAAATGAATGGATGCTTGTATTGGTGTACAAATGGACAGAGAGGTGGATGATTTTGTGTTTGACTATCTCAGATATCTGTTTTTATAAAACCTGAACATTAAACAATGATAATCATCGAATCCAGCAGCAGCTAATCACATATTAACTCAATATGTAAAGAAAGGAAAGCTGAATCTTCTCTCATACATCTGGATCATGACAAGTCTCTGCTGCATGTGTCTGCCGTGTTGACGGACACCATTTGCCCACACAGCATTCAGCTCTTAAAATATCTCCAACCCAATAGAAGGGAGGAACAGAACATGGGGAGCATTTCAAAGATCAACACAGGTTCAGAAAATAAACGGCTGAAGGTCTACAGAGCAGTTCAAGGACCAGAGAGGAGCTGACATAATATTTACAGACCGCCCGCTCTGATCTGCTGGCGGCTTTATTGCTTTTTTTCACTGCGGGGAAGAGGATTGGATATACAGACAGAAAAATGTGGGACATCTGAGAGATTTGTTCAGAGACATGTGGACAGACAGAATCAGCTGGAAAGAAACTTGCTATTTGATGTGGTTTTCCTAAAACTGTAGAAACTGCACAGGAGGAGACGAGTTCTGAAAGATCAGAAAATGGTGGCAAATGTTATTTTACTGTCTCCAGTTGTGGTGGCATTTATTACTGCTGCTAATATAAAGAGAGGTTAGCAGCCAGGGCTACAGCTAATTCTACCATTGTGATTGTGTCCTTTTAGAATAATAAATTCAACAATTAAGATTTAAGGTTTCCTGGGTTTGCACGCTAGCTTTTTTTTACTTGTATAAGAGGCTGTTTTACGATGGAAATTAGACCTGCCTAAAGCTAGCAAGGATAGCATTATACCCATTGAACAATTCCAAAACAAAGATTTCTTTTTTGTTGTCACTGTGTTTGACTACAGACACAAACAGATGATGATGTAATTTGTCAGTCATTACTCCCCTTCACCATTTGCAACAACCAATCATATAAAAAAGAAACAGATGGGATTTCATAAAATCATGTATAAAATTCTATGTTATACGCCCATTTGATATATAGCAATGTACATTTTTCTAATGCACTCATTAGAAAAACGAATACTTTAGAATCCAGTAAGGAAATGTGGTGATGTCTGTCTGACAAATATTATCTACCGACAAGAGGTGGAATTAATTTAATTTCATCACAGTGCTCATAAGAGTCATAGTGCTGAAAGGGAGATGAAACCACAGTTAATAGCAAAGGTATGGATTACGTTTAGGAAATAATATATGATTAATAAATAAAAAATGGATTGGATATTTCTGTGATTATGTCTTCCAGTAATCAACAACAATATTTCACCACCATGAGTCAGCTGACCCCGTCTATTGCTGAAAGAACCAACATTGGGTGCCTGAACATCTGAACTTGACCACAACTCTTACATCCGAGGATTGATGAATGGATGGCAGTTGCTCACAGGCGCCAGAAAGCACTGTGGGAAGCAGGTAAGCCAGCAGAGGAATCGATACGCTTTAGGCAATGTTCTGCTCAGGAAACCGTGGATTCTGTCATTCATATGAATTATGGGTGTATAACATGAGTAAAACATAACATTAGAGTACAGTTGTAGAGTAGATCAGAGGTCTGTAAATTCAAGCCTGCACCTAAAATATTTTTATTGTGCAAATCCTTAGAGGTTGGGGTATTGCACACATTAAAATTTTAATGACGGTTGCAAGAGATTGCAATATATTGTATGTTATTTTGACACATGCCACCTTCCTAAGTATTGCTTCAGAGAATTTTCACTTTGGTGTGGTGTACATTACGGTGTGACCTCCTTCAGCAGAATAATGTGTCATGAACCACAACAAAAATGATTTTGGGAAGGTTTAAATGAGCAATGAGCTGAAGGTTTTGATTTGGTCTGCAAAATTCCCCAGACCAAAAACCAGCCAAGGCAAACAAGTCCATTCCATGGAGATCCCAGCTCCCAGTTTATAGAATTTTAGGATCTCCAACTCCCATCTTTGTGGTAGACACAATAGAGCTGCAGGGATCTGGTGTAGCCCATATCTAAACAGATCTTAGTTACTTTGGAAGTAAAGGGGACTAATTACACCATTAGACAAGTGGTCATAATTTTATGCCTGATTTGGTGTAAAGATCAGCACATAAAATTTTAACTTTGCTTTGATTTTCTTCTGGAAAAATGTTTAATTATTTGCAGAACAAGTTCAACTTCAGCTCCAGTCTGTGATCGCAACATCAAGCTGAGAGTTTAAAAAAAAATCCCCACCTCATCCAGTAGATGCTCAGGGTTATATTTAGTTTTACAGAAGCTGCCTTTCAATCTGAAATAAAATCTCCTGCAGCCTTTATTTTTCTTCTCAGTAAGCCAACAAAAAGTGAGCCCAAATCTCTGGGACTCTCTTGTTAACCACAGCAGAGCCACCCTAGCTCTAAAACCTTTCAGCAGAGCAGTTTACATCGTTTACCCTGCTCTCCCCTCTGTCTTTGTGGACACTCTATCCGGGCTGACTGCGACATTGCAGAAAGTTCAACAAACATCCCGACGAGAAAGCGGCAAAGATCTCTCGTGTGTTCCTACTTTAAAAGTAACCCTGGATGTCTGGATTAGACCTTGGCAGAGGAACATGGAGTTTTTATCAGCAGGATAACAGAAAAGCAGTGATGTGAACATGATCCACATGCCAGGATAAATAACCCCAGCACACGGCCCCTACAGGAAGAGCAACTGCAGAGGCAACTGGGAAAGACAGATGTTGGTTTTTGCTGAAGCAGCTATTGATACACTGGCACTTTGTCTTTAATTCCAGGATGGAGATGTGGGAGAGTTATAAACGGCGTGCAGATGCTCGGTGCTGGGCTGCAGGCCAGTTCAAATACAGATGTCAGTCCCGCAGAGTGATCCATTTAGCAGCAAACAGAGTTGGGGGGCTGTTTCTAAGGCTGGCCCAACACAAAGAAAAACTTCTGCAGTTATCATTTCGCCTGATTTATGTTGTGTGAATAACCAGAGAAATGGGAACATGCTAAATATTGAAAATTGTTCTGAAACAGTGATTCCCATCCCCACGGCCACTCCACAGATAATGATTCATGATCCTTAAGAGCACCTGATCAGGATTTATAAATCAAGTGTGCATAACTTCTCTGCTGTAATCCATCAGACAGACAAAGGAGAGGGAAGCAATAAAATCCAAGGCTGCCGGAGAGCAGGCAGAGATTTATCTGCTGCTCCGAGGTTTACTCAAACAAGCTGCCGGAACACCGCAGCTACAACACAGATTATTAAGAGCTGAGTTTTTATTCAAAGGAAACTTTACAAGTTGCAAGTGAAAGCAGCAAACAGACGGGGAGAATCAATAGCCAGTTAAAGACTGTAACTGGATCTGGTGGTTTTATGATGGTTTCTGACTCATTTACTGACATCTTGTCACATAAACTGGACGTTAGTTCCTTCTCATGGATCAGGTTTTCTAAACCTTCTGACAGATGATCAGCAGATTTTAATTTAAAGTAAAAAAAGTAATCAGTACCAACAGTTTTTAATCAAATCTTAAAATATAAAGTACTTTTCAGCATTTGCTGCAGGGCAAAAAAAGTGAAGAAAATTATCTGCATAAAACACAAAAACTCACTCTTTATGAAGCATTTCCCCCCTAGGGGAGTGTTGATATGGAAAGATAAAAAAAAGAATCACAATATTCAATTTTATGTTTTATAACAGTGACTTTAAAGCTCATTTATAGCACCGGCAGCAGCAGACGAACAGGAGAGGTCTGACCTCGCTTTGCTCAGGTGGACTGCTGACTAATGGTTTTATTATCTTTGAACGGGCACAGAGGAGGAGCGGATGAGTAATGTGCTCCATAAACAAGGGGGGCAGGGTGGAGAGCTTTGTCCTGAGACCATTTTGTCCTGAAACCATTACACCGACAGCACGATTCGTTAAGGAGTTGCTGTGGGAAGCTGTGGCTGGTATGTGACCGGCATGATGGGAGGATGCGGAATACAGGGGTTGATTCAAAACACAATCATCTATGAGTTATATTGATGTAAAAGACCAGTAAACACATTGGCTTAATTATCTGACATTTTGGCAAAGGAGACCAACAAAGACATGCAAAAAATAATGATTCTTTGTCAAATCAAAACGCTGTTAGAAATTTCAGAAGTTGCTAGGTTGTGTGAAGTAGTTGATCAGTAAAGACACTTACATACTGATTATAACCAAAAGAGGGCTACTGAAGTGAGTTCCCCTTAATCTAAAGATAGGGTGAGGAGTTTCATAATCTAGGGGGAATTCAGATGAAACTTGATCCTCAACTCAAACGGTTTATCCAAGCAAAATGCTTCCCTGAGACATTTGTAGATTTATAAGGCACATGCCATGAGGCAGAGACCTCAAATTGACTGTGGAGGAACTATGCAATTCCTGACCAACCTGGTTCAATGCTTGTGAACACAAATAGTTAATAACTCAGTTGAATAGCAGCAAGCTGATGCATTTAGGACTGTAGACATGGTGAAGAGAACTTACTGATGTTCCAACTGAACATCACAGTGGAGAACAAATGGGTTTTAGGTCATGTAGAGATGTGATGAATGGATGAAAGAAAGAATTCAGATGTCGTCTAATGTGATCGGTACTTACAGTACGTTTTAAAGAGGACTTCCATTTGGGTCTCAACTGCTTCTAAAAACAACTCAAGAGCTTAAAAACACAACCAGCCTTTTTTTTTTTTTTTTGGCTTTTTTTAGTGTGTGGGAAATGAACCGTTTCAAAAACCTCCTAATTGTTAAGTCACGTTCAACAGGAACATCGTTAACTAGCAACTCCTGCCAAGCCCCTCCCCTTACGTAGCAGAGCTCCTGCATGTTTGCTCAGCTGTCTTTAGCGCTGTACCTTCTGTACAATGGCTGCTGGAAGAGACAGCCATTCATAAAACCACAAGTGTTTTTTTGTTGACTTACCGTCTACAAACTATTTGCTGTGTTCTTGTTGGTTGTGCAGAAGGCTCAATGTCTGGTTTTCAAAGACGTACAGTTATGTAATTGTGCATATGGTTTGCAGCCATTTTTACGTGCTAGTGTAAATGTTGAGCTCGGGGTGTGGCCAGCAGCAGCTTATTTGGATTTAAAGTGACAAGAGGCACTAATACAGTTCATTCGGCTCAAACTAGGCAGAGCTGAGCAAACTTAAAACTCATTATCTAGGAATGATTTTCAGCAAAAAAATGTAGTGAGCATGTTTTGTATGGCCAGTAGACCTATTTCAACCTGCTCAAGGAGGCATGATAAGGCATCGCAAATTATTTTAAGGATTAAGATTTTAATAAAAAGAGATAGCTTCTATGTAATGGAATAAAAGTTTAACAAGTGACATTTTTATGTTGAATGTTCACAATTTTCCTAGATAATAGTTTCACTATTATCTAGCTGACGTTGTGCCTGTAACAAATGTGCATCTGAATGTTTCATAAACTACATATTTCATAAACACTACATCATGTTCAGTTTTCTTTTTCTTTTTTTCTTTTTAAAGAAATCCAGTTATTTGCGAGGCAAGAAACCCAGATCATCCATTGCTGCTTAGCGGGCTCAGTAAATCTGCAGCCAGTACAGTCTGCATGATTAAGATTCAGAGGATCTTCGGCTTCTTTCTGCTCCTCCACAGCTTAACAAGCAGAGCCGAGCCGGCTGAATCCCAGTGGAAAGGGAAAGGAAGCCTGGATGTGTAGGATATGTGGATTGCTCTTCTGCAGCTTGTTTATAACAGCTTTATGATGTTACTGGAGGTGTTTAAAATATCAGATTGTACATTATAGAATGTTTTAAAGCATTTAAGTAAATTAATGTCTCTTCCTTTAACCCTTTCTCTATCTATCCTCTCTCTTATATCACCTAAAACTTTTATAACAGATATCAGGGTTTTCACACTGACATCCTTCTTGCATGTGGCAGCTGAGGATAAATCTAAGTAAAATGCCAAATAGGTTTTAGTTTTTAGGATTAAAAGGAGCAGCTGGGTACAAGTTGTTATTTCCAGAATTAATGGTAGAATATTAAAGTTGTCAGGAGGCTGCAGCATAAAGATGAGCTCAGTGCTTGTTGGCTAAGAGGCTTGTAAAGAGGCTGTTGTGGTAAGTTTTAAATTTTTGAGTGAACATGAGTCCAAAAGGGCCCATTTGAATTCCCCTGTCCACTAAACTGATGGAGATCACAACCCCAGGAGTCCAGTGGAGAGGAAAGAGTGTGTAGCAGAGGTTGGGAGGATAGACGGATAGAGGAAGAGGATCTTGGGGGTCCAGTATGCATACGACATGAATTAATATTCGTCTTAAACCTGACTCAAGAGTAAATAATATTAAAACAAACGCGATTCATTATTATACGTAAATCAAATTACAATGTATGCAGAACAGAGATCCTAACAATCCTAAAGAGTGTTTACAGGACTTACATAATTTAGTCACTGATTATTGTTATTAGAAATAAATTTCTTAAAATTACCTTTAAATTATTTTAAAACCTCTTCTCTTGTGTAGACAATCATAATATGTGAAGACATGCAGTTGTAGAAAACCTTAGATCTAACATCATCAAGCAAACTGTTTTGCATGGAGGCATAAATGAATGCAGTTTGTTGCATAAATATGTCAAACTCACCACAAGCATGAATCAATTCCAAATATATATATATATATATATATATATATATATATA
>CAEGAE010039912.1:0-26517 GCA_903067095.1 Girardinus metallicus
TATCCGGTTCTTTCTTGACCCACGACCTCTTATATCATTTCTGGTAACACCGATTTAACACACATCATAGTGTTACATTAGTCTTATAGTGATTTAAAAATCTATGTAGATTATTCTTGGTATGTACACCCTAATCCACCTACGTAGCTAATTTTAGTGCTTTTCTCTCTCTTTTGAGTAATTTTCACATGACACCCACTCAGTCATTGTATGGAAATAGGAAAGTGTGACTTCAACACTGCTTAGTTAGAAATCTGTATAAATACAGAATTTTTCTAAGTGATTTGTACACTTAGAAACTGTTTTCCACACACAGCTTTCAAAAATTAGATAATCAGTAAGAACATTTGGCTGAATTTCCTTTTTGCATCAAACAGCACAAAATACTACATTTGTCTTAAAAAGGTATAAAATAACTTCCTGCTTTACAATACAAAAAAGTATGCAGTGAAGCAGCCTAACAGACCGTAAATAGTGCCCCAGTGAAAATTTTACTTATAAGCATACATGTCAAATTGACTAATTTGATTGATTGATATATTAGTTTTAATTATTTGAGATGTTCTTTTTGTCTCTATGAGATAATAATCCCTACTACTGAGCCAGTTTTGAAAAAACAATGTTTGGATTAAATAAGTCTAATCTAAAGAAACATAGTTTTTAGTTTTCTTTTTTCATGTCACTAGGGCTAGACATCATCACCCGGCATTTCCAGAAATGGTAAAAGGTCAAGCAGATTTTAAAAAGTTTTATGTAAACTTCTGGACTTAAGCTAAAAGATCTTTAAACATGATCAAGTTTGTACAGAATGGTAACTCCTCAATCGGGCCTGCTCCTGAATCACTGATCCACTTTGGGATATTCTACCCCAAGCCAACAGGAATCATTTTGGTAGTTCTAACTGATCTAAAACAGGAAAAGTTCTGTAAAACTGAATGTCAGACACTGAAAAAAAAAATGTTATGTAACTTTTTGTAAACTCTAAAAATGCTGAGAATATGCACATTAAAATCAGACATCTTGATTTCAATTTTTTTTTCAAATTCTTTATGTAATTTTTCCAACTTTCTAATAAACAAAATGGTTCTGACAAAAGATCACAATTATGAGATCATGAGAGTACACAAACTAACAAGAGGAGCTGTACATAGTTTCACAGGCGACAATAAACCTGAGTTACTGTGGAAGAAAATCAATAAACTGAATAACAATCATTTTTTCATCTTCTCTTCCTGTAATAAGGTGTTCAAACAAGGCTGAGCTATGATAACTAGATAAGATTCAGTGACCTTATCAATATATATTGGGTGAGAAGATGGCCCTCAGCAATTAGTCAGAAGATAATATTGATCCCACTCTTCACAATCCAATAATTAGCCGTAGACATATTACTGACAGTCAGGAATTTATATTAATTTTTAATTCATTCAATTAGATGTGAGCAGTGGGCCAATGAAACTAACACCCACAGCAGTTGTGAAATTCATCGGACATTTTTCTTTCTATTACTACAGTGTTATTGCATTTTTACTTATTAAATATGGCATTAAGGATTTATTTATAAATGCGGCATTTCCTCTATAGCTTTCATCTAGTTTCATTTGGTATGACTAAATTTGTCCCTTATGGCCACACACTGTTTTCAAATCAAGACTAGAAGTTCATAGGAGCAGTCATTGTCATTCTGCCAAATACTGTTCAATAAATGTGGAAATGTAGTGTTTTGTGTGAACTTGAATTTATATAGATTGTGGTAACACTGAAAAGCTGCATCTTTAGATTCCAACAGAAGATATTTACCCCAGTCTGATTTTTTTCTTACCCAGGACGTGCTGTGTTGGATGCAGTCACAAAGACCCTCTCTAACGCCTACTTTATGTTAGTGCAATAAGAGCTGCTACAGAAATGTGCTTGTACAATGGAGTAAATGCAAAATAAGGCATTTCTTTCATAAAATATTAATTGGTTTTGTCAACTTTAATAAAGAATTTTTGGAAATAATATTTTATCACATGTATAATGTAAAAGATGGTATTATATGTAATATTTATCACAAATGCCCATTTCATAGTTGAATACAGTGAGTCAGTATACACAGTAGTTCACTTTTTCCACATTTTCACAATTTGCTAAAAACAGAAAGCCAAGAGGTCACATCTTCATAAGCATTCGCAGTCTTTGCCACAATACTCAAAATAGATTGTACTTGAAATGTTTCTACAAATTAAAAGTAGTCCAGCTGTGGCAAATCCACATCGATTCATCAGACTCCTAAACTTAATAACACACCATCCTCTGCTGGCCAGAAAAATAACCGCTCGAGGTTGTTTTTATTGCCACGTTGTTAATGATATTTCTCTGTAAAATTATTCAAACCTTCAAGGAAAAATAACCTTATGAATGAGCGATATGTTTGCACTATGTTTATCCGTTTATAGTCTTGCCTACCACAAGTAACTACATTTCCCATCATCCACCATGCGCCGGCTGAATCTGTGACGCACATTTTAGTCGACGGAGAATACACATCTTATCCGTCCAAGCAAACCTGATAGATGGAGTTAAGTGAGATAACCCGTTAATTTAAGACATAATGCAACGCCTATTAAATACTTTATGTTAAAGTTCTTCCATGTGAGATGTATCTCTTGTTTTACTTTGTCTGAATTTTGTTTTAAACTTTTATTTGTGCGGTTACTTCGTCCATAAACCAGTCTGCACGCTTGATGTGGATTGTCCCAACAAAATGACTCTTCCAGCTTTGCAAAACACCGGCGTGATTTACAGGAGGATCCTGTCCCAGTTTCCTCAGGACATTAGCTTAGCTTTTGTATACGGATCTGGTGTTTTTAAACAGCATGGGACCAGCCAAGGTCAAATGGAGGTAAGAGTTTCTGCACTATATTGGTCACAAGAAAGTGACGGCTTGGTTAAATTGGGTAAATCTGTTCTAATCAGAACATCAAGAAGGCAGCGTGGAGGAGCATCTTCTTATCAACTCAATACAATGTCTATTCGTCCCTGCAAAGGTCTACAAGTTTTAATATATGTCACAAATAAATTGGAATTTCATCAAAACATTTATTTATTTTAGTAATTCAGCTAAAAAGTTGAGTTTCGCACATGGAATAGATTCATTAGACACAGAAAAATACATCTTATTTCTCTGTTCATTTTGATGAATTTGGCTTAAAGCTAATGAAAACTAAAATCCAATTTCTTAGAAAGGAAGAATATTTGTCACACTGTCAACTGACCAACAGTTAAGTCTTTTTGCTCTGTAAGATGCTTGATGCTTATTTTTCCAAGAACAACTTAGGACAAGGAATATAACAGTTTTGAAGCCCATTTTCAGGATACATCCGTGTGAGGTGGCTCTTGAAGTAGGGACTTCAGCAGCAGTCCATGTCTTAAATCTCTTCTGAAGTCTTTTTAACCATTCTCTCAAGGTTGTTGTAACTTCTGCTGCTCAAGTTAATTTTTCTACATAATGTTTCCCTTCCAGTTAACTTTCCAATAATGTTCAATTCTTTTGGAAATTGCCACAGACTGTCTACTGCACAGATGTCAAACTCCAGTCCTGGAGGGCCACTGCCCTGTAACTTTAAGATGTGCCTCTGCTGCACCACAACTGAATAGAATAATTAGGTCATTAGCAAAGCTCTGGAGAACTTATCTACACAAGAAGGAGGTAATTAAGCCATTTCATTCCAGTGTTTTGTGCCTGTGGCACATCTAAAAACTTTCAGGACAGCGGCCCTTGAGGACTGGAGTTTGAATACCCAGGTCTACTGGAAAGATGTCAAGTCAGTGGCCTTTCCTATAATTTTGTGGGCCGTAACATTTATATAATAAAATCCTTCTTGTTATGTAATGTAACCTTCAAATTACCAGATAATTTGAAGGTTAGATTTTGCCAGCTGTAGGCCATATTTTATCAAAATTAAAACCATACAAATATCACCCAAGTTTCATTTTTTGAATTGAATGATTGACACAAATTAACTTAGCGATTAAATTCTAATTTAATTGGATGGAGTTAATGTTGCTCTATAGAGGTATTATCACAGCTTTACTCAAAAATGATCATAGTTTTTTTTTTTCTCAGATTCAGCACAATAAAAAATGTTTAGGTTCTTATGCTATTGTGTTATCCTCTGATGTGTACAGAAAAACATGCTGGACTTTGTGTTTGCGGTGGACGACCCAGTGACATGGCACACTATGAATTTGCTTCAGAATCGCAGACACTACTCCATCCTGAAGATACTGGGGCCCACCAAGATCAGCTCCATACAAAATGACTATGGAGCTTCTGTTTACTACAACACGCTCGTGCCTATTGATGGAAGGGTAACTCACAAGATCATTACAAGACTGACGTTTTTTAAAAACATTGCTTATTTTATCCATTTACTAAATGCTTCTCTGTATTTTAGATAATTAAATATGGGGTGATTAGTACAGACTCATTGATTGACGACCTCATGCACTGGAAGACCATGTATGTTGCTGGACGTCTTCACAAGCCGGTCAGTTTGGATTATTTCAGATTTTTTTTTTGTACATGAAGCAAACAGATTGTATACCAAAATAAAATCTACTTCATGAACAAGGCTCGGACTTTGGCTAAATAGTGTTTGCGTAAATCCTGTTCTCACATGCTCGCTTTGTATTGTCCTTGTAGGTGAAAATGTTGGTACAGAACGAGAACGGGAAGCTCCGTGCTGCTCTGATATCCAACCTGAAGAGCGCAGTTATGGCCTCCTTCCTTATGCTGCCAGAAAGCTTCACAGAGGAAGAACTTTTTCTGCAGATCGCTGGACTTTCTTATGCTGGTATGAATCTTGGGACAGCTTCTTAAAGCTCAATCAGACTTACTTCAGAATTTGTAAGATTTGTTTTTCTAGAGCAGTTTTAATAATTACAGAGTGTTAAATCTCATTAGTGTTCAGCAGAAGGGCTATTCAGGTCTTCAAAGAAGTTAGTTATCTGTTGATTAAGTTGACTTTTGAAAGTAAATGCTTCTAAGCTTTTTATACTGATTTGTATATTGTTGCATAGAATGTGCAGCATAGAGGCATGTAAAATAACCAGGACATTGTTGACATTTTCTTTACCTTTTATAGACTTTTTTTGAAAGATAATATATTTGTGACTTTGAAGGAGATTTTCGGATGAAGATTGGGGAGGACAAATCCAAAGTGTCCAATATTGTCAAGGACAACATTCAGCATTTTAGGATTCTTTACAGGAACATCCTCCGGGACTGCCCTCAGGTGGTCTACAAACCTCCACAAGGAAGACTTGAGGTACGGCAAGTTTAATGAAGTAGCAAAACAAATTTATCACACCCACAAGAAATGCATTTTATCGAGATTTTTTTTCGTACTTCTTAAAAGTATTCCCACAGCATCATACTGCTATTGCTGTTTTAGTTCATCCACCACACATCTTTCAAAAGTAGTTTTTTTCATGCCAGTCTATTCCATAAAAGCCATATTTTTGGAGTACTCCACTAATACGTGCTATGTCTTATCAACCGATTATTCCACCTGAGCTGTGCTCTGCAGCTCCTCCAGAGTTAACATAGGCCTCCTGACTGCTTCTCTAACTAACCCCCCTCCTTAGCAGGGTTTTTTGGCTGTCGGTGTTGATATGGAAAGTCAAAACCTAGTCATTGGTTCAATCGGACTCAGAAGATTTTGTTTCTGGATCTTGTATATGAATTGATTCTAAACCAGTCCAGATTTGTTCCGTATTCTCTTTAAGAGTTATAGACCTCTATAAATCTGTGTAATGGCAGATTTGTTGCAGAATGACTTCAAAAAGCCCTAACATTCTTATCTTTTACTTTGTTCATTGTCTAAATACAGTGTTGTGCAACCCTATATTCTTGCAATTTTCCTAGTTTGCTCTCCACCTGCTGCTGCCACTCCTTGTTATACAAAAGAAACTGTCTCCACCTCAAGGCACCACACCACCCTGGATTAAACTGTCTCATAAGAGAATAGGAGGAGCGTTTAAGAATCTGGCACTACTGTGTAACTATTGTTTGTATGTGTGTTAGATCTTTTCAGTGAACATTGTAATACGTTTGCACAAAATATATTCAGTCCCCAGCAGTATGTATCGATTGTAACTATTAACTGTTGTCTTTGGGTTATGGACAAGGTTTAGCTAAAAATTAGCAAATGGAAATTTAAACTTTTGCTCTAGAGATTTTGGAAGAACCACATAGCAATAATCAGAAAACTAAGCAGGTTGCAACATGTTGGAGTCCATCATTACTTTGGAGTGAATATATTTTTGAATTGAACCAAGTCCTTCAGTCTTTTAATAGTACTTAGATGCAGTGAGCTGAATAAAGTTACTATCTAATAATGTTCTTTTTTTATGCATCAGTATACATAAAGTGGATATGTGACTAGTGGTGTTGATCTTAGCATATTAAGCTACTATTAAAACCTGAGTTTTGGTATTCCATCTTTTTCAGAGAATCCCCTGAAGTGATGTCTGTTAATAAATTGCAGCTATAAAAAGTGTGTAAAAACATCTTTGGTGAATGTTTTCTGTAAAATGTTTCAGACAAAGCCTCCTTATGGGGGAACACCTTTATCTGTTGCATCTTACTAATTTAAATAAATAAACAATCGTTATCACATTACGGAGATCTTTAAAAGCCAGAGAAGGATTTAAAGCCAATGGTTTAATATTTTACTTCTTAGCAAAATATTCAGCTAAGAAAATGTTCAAGAACAACCAGAATGTGCAGAAATAGGTTGTACAGTATGTTCACCAAGAAGCGCAGACAAACACGTTTTTCCTCCATAACCTGTGCATAACTGGAACAGTCAGATGCAATTTTCAGGATCAACAGAGTAAACTCAGAGAGTCACTGAAAAAAACTCCTAGATCTGTATGAGAGTATGTTAGAACAGTTGGTGCTTCTACTTCACATGAATCTCTTATTCTTTTCAAAAGTCAAGAGCTCAAAAAACTACTTTTTATATCTCAACATAATTAAATTGACTGTTGTTGCAAAAAGCAACATATTTCATTCAACACATTGAGTAATACCTTGGGAATGTGTACTGCTCAGTGGTCACTGTATTTAAGTTATTTATGTCAGGGAGAAATAACAGGCGATCATATGCGCAATTACTAGGCAGAAAATACAGAAAGAAAAAAAATGGTGTAGTTTTAGGACTACATAAAATCATTACGTTTTCTCTCCAATCAAACCTAATTGGACAGCTTTTCATAAAAACATGTTTTAAAACATTTTTAAAACATGTTTTAGCACAAAAAAATATGTTTTAGCGCAGTAAATCAGCTGCATTTTTACACACCAACTACAACTTGCAACAAAAATATCAAATCCCGCTTTACTGGTGTTTAATCCTTCTTTGAGAAAGGAACATTTTGAATCATCAAGAGATTAGTGTTGCACTCCACCTGACAAAGACATTTTCACTGTTCCTCTGCACCTTCACACCAGAAAAGAAGAAAATAAGTAAAAAAAAAAAAGAAAAAAAAAGAAAAACTGCTAAAGCCTGCCACAATCATCCCACAGGTGGCTAGAGGTGAGATCAAGGTGGCTGCTAGCTCTAGCAGGAAAAACAGGTGGATTCTTTGACAGGGTTTGTCTATATCTGATTATACTTATTGCAAATAATTCATCAATTGATTGGATGGATTACTCGATTACTTGAAGCAACTTAAATTTTTACTGAAGCACTTTTTAAGATAATAGAAAATCCAAAAAATGTAAAATTTAAAATAACAATACATGTAAGATTTGAAAATATGTAATTGGAACTGCGCCTCCTAGCTAAAAAACATTTTTTCAGCTCAAATAATTCCTATTGTCAATCAAGATGTCTGCATCTCTGAATTATTCTAATTTGTATTCTGTAGGTTGACAAAAGTCCTGAAGGCCAATTCATCCAGCTGATGGCGCTGCCCAGAACTCTTCAGCAGAGAATCACAAAGCTGGTTGACCTTCCAGGGAAAAACCGGGACGTGGAGGAGATCCTGCTGCAGGTGGCTCAGGATCCCGACTGTGGAGCTGTGGTGCATCAAGGTATGTGGAAAATGTGACAAAAAAAACTAAAACCTGGTCTGAGATAGGTTCTAGTACAAGGATTTATTCTAAAAACACACTTAAACAAAGTAGATGAAATTAATACAGTAGTCTTCCCTTAGACTGATAAGAGAGGTGACTTTACTTCAAGAGATCAATAGATTAAGCAAATACTGTTTTTTCTCTCCGTTAAAAGCAGTCATGCAATCATGCTGCTGACTTAGGTGTTCTGTTGTTGCTCCTCCACAGGTATCTCATCTATTGTTAAGTCCTCCAGCATAACACAGAGTATCAAAGGCATTGCTACAGCTGGTAAGAACTCCTACAGTGTCTCTGTAATCTTCCAAATAAGCTAAAGTAATAACACTACACTTTTGATAAAGCGCTGTTTTACACTTTGTCCAGATTAAAAGCTACAAATGGAAGTGTAGTTTGGTTTTGAAAGAAAAGTTATCGAAGAAAAAAAAAAAACTCAAATATTTTCTGCTAAATCTGTTATCTTTCCTGATACCGATCCTTAAATTTAGATCCTTTAAAGTTCTTTCTTTTCTACCTTTTTTTAGATAATGTGTTTTTAGGTATTTTTCTTCCTATGTGAAACTGTCTTGATGGGGATTTTGTGTCCTGGTCCCATCAGGTTTACGGAAGACCGTCTCCTATAGCTCCAAAAAACTGATGAAGATGTGGAAGGGCTGGAAGAGGAAGCAGTCAGTCTCGCAGATGTCCTGATACAGATTACTAGGAATTTTTCACTTCTTAGTTATAGATAAATAATCCAGGCTATGTCTTGTATCACTTTGTGTGTATGGTGTGGAAGTCTCTCTGCACTTGTCCCGTCCCATTAAACCTCCGATGGCTGCAGAAGAAACCATTACATTTCCAGAACAAGACTGAAAATAGGTTTTATCTTTGCACATGCAACCATCGGATACTGCTGAGAGGGTCACAGGAAAACTCTGCTGATAAAAAGGTCACTAAACCTGGGTGAACATTTACCTCAATAAGTTTGGTTTCAGTAAAGTATTACATTTATGTTTTTTTTTTCTTCTATTGATTGTGGGTCCTACTTTGGGTTTCATCCCTGGTAATCGCTTTGCCAAAGATTTGTTGAATTTGTATATCTTTCCTTGTGTTTTTATTCATTCACTGCAGTTTTCCAATGGGAAGCTGCCTCTACTGGCTTTACACTGTAACTAGGGAATGATGCAGTAAACATAATTTATAGAAAAGTTTATTAAACCAGTTTTTAAAACACAGCAACAAGTCAGCTGCCGAGTTTTGCTTTGCAAATATGTTCAATAAAACTGAAGCTCCTGAATTAAGAAAGAAGAATTTTGACCAGACATAACTATCTTCCCTCAGCTAATTCATTGCTTTTTAACATAGTGTTTCTGCATTCTAGTAAAATGCTTTGGTTATCATTAATGTAAACTTAACTCTAGTTGCTGAACATACGGTACTCAACACAGAGGTACTGTGTTTCATTGTTCTAGTGAAATCAGATTACACAAACATGCATTTTTTTATTAATCATTTTTGTCATGTGATTTTTCAAAAAAATAAAATCATGTCTAATTTGTTTCATAACAGTTTTTAGTGAAGTGCAGTGGGAGGTAGGAGACTATTTTATACTTCAATGGGATCAGGCATAATCGGTCGACACATTCATGGGAAAAAGAAAGTACACCCTGTAATAAGGTCAAGTATCAGAACATAAAAGTTATCTGCTCCTTGTCAAGTTTTAAGATTATTTAAAGCTGACCTCAAACACATATGACAGATTTCTGCTTTTTGTTGTTTAAACAAACGTGAACAAAAATGACAAAAAAAATGGGTATAGAAAAATATATTTTGAGCAGAAACAACTTGAAGTAGGCTGTTTTTTGTATGACATAATCAGACTTCCTATCCACTGGTAACTACATTTAAAGCAGTGTTCAGCAGAATGAATGTAATGAAAGCACTCAAGAAAATGAAACAAAATTGAAAACAGTGCTGTGACATAGTGATACAGTTCAGTGAGTCATCTAGTTCAACCACTTGTGTTTGTTTTGTCCACCTAACAGCATTACATCATGAGTCACACTTTACTAATGGACACCTGAGTCATGTAACAGCACTGGAAACGCCTTTTTCTTTTCTCTAACTGTGTGTAATCCACCAGCTCTTACTGTATGTTTGGATGTGTTTCTTGTTGGTCAACATTTTTGTAGCACCATTTTATGCAACTGTTCTGTTAAAGAAGGAAGACTAAGGTTGCTCGAATTTTATTTATTTATTTTTTTTTCTGCATTGGCTCTTCTGCATTGACCTTTGCTTAATAGTGAATTGACCGGAGTGAGGGATAGAAGAAGATATGTGGAAAAGATTACCAGGCCAGGACTTGAACTCGTGACGTCCACTTTGAGGACTGAGGTCTCCACATGTGGGTCATGCCCAACCCCTGCATCACCACAGCACCCCACATGTGGAATTGTGACAGGGTTAATCTTAAACACCATCTCTGTTTATGCTCATCTCACCAAAGCTCCTCTTTCCACATACTTACAGGTAATTCATGGCTTGTGGACTTTTTGTGGCTTCCTTTGAGCAATGGTGTGCTTTGCCTGTTTTCCATATAAAAAAAAACACACTGGAGTACATGAGAAATAGAAATCTTACCAACAGGTTTCACCCACTTGATCTGTGGGTCTCTATTCCTCTTTCCTACCAGTTATCATGGGGATCTTTGTTCTGAATTTCAGTTTTGAGGGTAAGGATGAATTGGGTTGAATGCAAATATAATACAAATAAAGCACATTGATGATTATGGCTGCATAAGAATAATTGTGGTGAAGTTGAAAGGATTAGTAGTGCTAATACTAATAAAGCCCTTTTTAAAGTCTAGAATAATATATTTTTAAATGTCCCATCTTGGGAAAACAACTTTCTCTAGATGTAGAAAATAAATGTTTCAGCAGCAGATTTACGCCTTGCGACAGTAAATGTCGGCATACTTCCTGCCTGGTTCCGAGCCTCTTTCCCTGCTGTTGAAGGAGATAACGTAAAGCCCTCCCTGGGTCGTAGTAATGCGCACAGTGACAGCTGTGTGATGCAATGCCCCACCATCGTAATGTATGCTGATATCACTGCCTCAGAGCTCTACCAATCAGCGCGCTTCACTTTCACCACCTGCTAGGAACTGAATTCCATCATTCCAGGCATTCCTGCTCCCTCCCTCCCCGCCTCTCTCCCTTCCTCCTCCGCCTCCTCCTCGTTTACAACCAAGTTTGTCCCGACAGCTCTGCTACTATTGTCTGTGCTCTTTTTTCACCGCCGCCTTTTTGTTTTCTCTCTCTCTGGGAATAATATTTATAATAAATATCTATTTTATTTTATTTCTTACCCGGATATTATCATACTGGAAGACACCAAAGTGGCGCTTGAAGGAGGTAGGTGTTTGGTAAATAAGAAGTTGGGTCTGACTGACATTGTTTCGGGCTCGTAGGGCTGAGAGTGCGATTCACATGAGGCATTTAGGGCACAAATTCAGTCCAGTTTCTGAGAATATTCGGCGTGGGAGTCGACTCTTTGCGAAGACATGTGCGATAGTGGGACGGAAACACTGTTCACGAAAAGGGTCGTTTGAGATTTCATTCAGGAGTTGACGCTGCTCTGGCGGATTCCCAAACTTTCCCATGTCAGTAGCTTTAATTTAGCCGCATTCTTTGGATATCTGTTGTAGCTACTTCAGTGTGTTGGAAAGCAGAGAGAGTGGAGTCCCTTATCACAAATCAAGTGCATTTCCTGGTTGCTGCTTTTTTCATTTTGCAGGATCATTGCAGTAGTATTCCTTCCTGGATAAAGGGCGCACTCAGTCAGGCTTGTATAAATACCACCTGTAAGCCAATATTGGATTTCACTGCAGCACAGTTCAAATAATTAAAACGTGGGGATATTTCTTGAAGCGCATTACTGCAAAAAGCAAGGACATTGCTATAATAATGTTGCTTGAGTTCCTCTTTTCTTGCAGAATTGAGGGAATGATGGTATCTGAGGAATGCCAGAAAAAGGAAGAGAAGCACGCTGGATATTTCCCCCATTTTTTTTTTTATTCTTGAATATCTTTCAAAGCTCAGTCAGTTTGACATTACTGGCAAAAAAAAAAAAAAAAAAACAATCCCCAAAATACTCTAACAAACAGTAATTTAGGAAACTAAAAGCAATAAATTATTTGCAAGATTGTAACCTTTCTGCTGAAGTCAGTCATGGTCTGAGTTATATGTTGCATTATTACTAAATTAATGTGCTGGTACATTGAGTTAGAAATCCTTTCAATGTTGTAGATCTGTTTTGCCAAGTGTGCACTTAATGTGTTGCTTGTTTTGATGACATGTTTATTTCTTTTTCTGTGCTTAGGATTTCAGTGGTAGGATGGATATCACACTTGCATTTCTTTGCCTAAAAAGAGAACAAAACTACACAAATAGCAAATTTGTAATCGTCTCCTGTAAAACAGGATTTGTTTAAGATGTTTTGTAAGCCATCAAGAGTTGCCATTAAAGTAGTAAACTAAGACGTCTGAATTTCTATAAAATGATGATAGTTGGCCTGTTACAAACACACCAGTGCATCATATTTGCTGTTCATTTAAGCTGACATGACATGCTTTTGTTAAAAAAGAGAAAACTGGAGCTACAAAATATAGGGCATCACAATCTTTATTTCAACATTGTCTGCAAATCTCATTTCATGTGATATCTGGTAGGATACTGTACTGTAAGCATATATGCAGGCCAGTAATAAAGTCACAGAGGAGCATGTTTACAAACATAAGTTAAGGCTTGAAAAGCTAAGTATTTACTGGGCTGATAATAGACTAATCATAACTTGTCAAACATATGATTTTCATTGTTATATGACATAAATTGATGTCAATCAATCAATTACATACTGTTTTGGGCCTTTTCATTGTGCACTTACTGTAGGTTATTGGTTTAAAAAAATAACATTATCCATTAGATTTAGCCAAGAAGACAAAGTCTAAGATGTCTTCTAGCAATATGTAATCTAAACAAAATTGGGTTATTTTATGATGAATGGTTTTATATATTGTTTTGTATGCATTAGCTGTTGTCAACAAGTTAAACACTTAAGGTGTAAAAGTGTTTTTTTTTTTACTTGCGGAGACCTTTGGAAGAGTTTTGCCACCTAGTGACTCGACTTCCTCTCAGATTCACTGTCTCTTGTGTAGGTCCAACTCTGCACACAGCAGTTTTGACATTTTGCCCTCTCTGTCTTTCAGGCATCCAAGCATGGAGACCCCACTGGATGTTCTGTCAAGAGCAGCATCATTTGTTCATGCAAATGAAGAAGAGAGTGAGTACAATCAAACTAAGCTCCTCCTGCCTTTTCATGCCCACAGAGGTAGAGCTCCACCACCTCTGCTTTACTGCCTTCCTCTCCTGTTAGGATGTTTGAAATGATTTATATAATTAGAGCTGCATTGCATATAGACAAAGTCCAACAGTGGGCTCAGACGTAACCCTCTGCCTTGTTTTCAGCTCTGAGACAATAGGCGGCTTTGTGCCACTCCAGCTTGCAGTTTCAAGTCCACAGGCAAATAAGACCAACCGCCTTCAACTGCCATTAGCTGTGATGTTTGCTTTCAGTGGAGTCAAGGTGGGGTGTCTGTGTCTGACATCCTTCCTTGTTCATCCAGGCTCCAAACTACCTGCATCTATACTCTAATTTGTGCTTAGAGGCATTTGAGAAGGAAAAGGAATGTCTCAGTTTAAAGAGGATGATCAGTGGTTTGCAGCAGGCTGCTGTACAGTTGGGAGGTCTCAGATCTGAATTAGTAGATGCCACTGATATATGATGTGCTCTATTAGAGGACATAGTTCAGTATTTTAATGGTCTGAAATGCAGTTTTCTGTAGTTGCTTGTGATGCTACACAACTTCTCTGTGCATGTTTAATATTACTGCACAAGCTTGTAACAGGTGGATATTTTCACTTGTTGTTTTCTAAAACTTATTATATACGTTTTCTACATTTTTCTTAAATTTTGACTCCCAAAAACAAAACAAAAAATGTTTTACCTGATAACCAAATTTGCTGTTGTGTCCCTTTCACAGAGAAAAAAAAAATCCAAAACGATAAAAGACTCCAAACAGCTAAATATACACCTGTATCGTGAAGATACAGTCTTAAGACCACTGAAATCCTGCATAATATAATTACAATAATTTTTAAGTATTTTTAATGCAGGTCTCCTGTCCTTAAGGGCAGATATTGTCCTGCAACTTTTGGATGTGCTTCTGCTTAAACATAACATAATTAAATTAGTTTATTGTGTGTTTTGATGAGGTAACTGTTTTCAGATTCAAGTTTGTAGTACCAGGGACCCATTTACAAACTGCAGGAAATTGGCCAATTGAGGCCTGAGCATCTGGTAAATTTCTGCGGTGATTCGTGCGCTGTACTGGTCCGTCGTTGTGAAGAGAGAGCAGAGTCAAAAGATAGAGCTCTCAATTTACTGGTCGATCAATGTTCCTACCCTTATTTATGGTCACGAGGTTTGGGTAGTGACCAAAAGAATGAGCTTGTGGGTACAAGTAGCTGAAATATTTTTTCTTCCCAGAGTGTCCAGACTCCTCCTTAGAAATGGGGTGAGAAGCTTGGAGCTTCGGCAGGAACTCTGAGTAGAACCGCTGCTTCTCTACGTCGAGAGGAGCCAGTTGAGGTGGCTTGGGCATTTGGTTAGGATGCCTCCTAGACACCTGTTCTGTGAGGTGTTCCTCACATTTCCCACCTGGAGGAGACCCAGAGGAAGTCCTATGTTTCTCTGTGAATGCCTTGGGATCTGGTCCTAGTGGCTGGGGAGAGAGAAGCCTAGCCTGTCTGCTTAGGCGGCTGCCCCAGCAATCTGAACCCAGATAAGTGGAAGACAATGGACAGATGGATAGTGTAATATTTTGTGGTTAAAAAAGTAAAATAATAATAAGTAAGTACTTTCAGAGAGATTTGGCTTTAAATTGTCCCAGCAAAATGAGCTGAAAATCAACTGCTTTGCTGTTCTGATTAAGTTGTCCTGAAAATCCTTCAGCCTGCTCCCCTGCAGTGCTTTTGTTTTTTCCCCTCAGTGCTAATGTCACTTTTTGCCATGGTCTGTTCATTGCCTGTTTGTTTGAAGACAATGAGCTCGATTTGTCTGCACAATATTGTAAAAACTAGAAAAACTAAGATGTGCCAACCTTGCCCATGAGTTAGTCTAAGTAAACTAGGCCAGCACTCTTTTTTTTTCTCTTTTTAAAGTCAACAACCTGAAAGCATTCATGTCCAATCCTGGTAATGAGTTGCTGCAGAACAGGGAGAGGCTCAGATTTGCCTTTAGCTCACTGGGACTGAGCCAAACATTTCAAGGCCAGGATATCATGCAAAACTCCAAACGAAGAGCTTTTTTAAAATACAAGTTCTCTTTTAGTTGCTTTCACAAATGCTTTCTGTGAAAAATTTGATCAAACATGAATATTGCATTGTTCTGAGATTCTACAACTTGTCTGTACAAAGGGGAATTTACTAATGGCTTACAGAAAGATCTGTTGGTTAAGACCAAGATCTTTTTTGAATATAAGATCTTATATCAAGCAAAAAAAATCTGTCACTATTTTGTAGTTTGTTTTCTTTTTATATATAGAGCCAGTATTCTTTAAGGATGTTTTTCGTACGTGTTTTTAGTTAAAATTTGATTTTAACATTTACAACAGTTCAGTGACATCCTCTGTACTGATACATACATCACCCCTGAAAGAAATATGTCCTGGAAGTTTTTTATAGTCTTAAGATAAACTGTTTTTTGGCCAGATGCACCCTGATACTGCACACCATGTACTGAAGCATGTGTCTTAAGTAGCAAAGTTATTTAGTCTGCTCTAATAGACCTGCAGGAGGAGTACCTGCTCATCAGAGAAGGGTTAGTCTGGCTGCTCTGGTGAAGAGAACTTAAAAATTATTTATCTTGTGGTCATTGTCCAGCATCTCTGTGTGGTTTTGACTGAGCCACGTCGAAAGGTGTATTTTCTTTCCTGACAGTCGTTTTTTAGTTTGTATATTCTTGATAACTCCAGATGGACGGTAATCCTGGCTTTATCTTATTTTAGATAATTGCATAGCCATAATACAATGCTTTTTAGATTGAATTCAGAAATTTTCTTTGAGTGTTACGTATACTTTTGCATATGTATGTTGCATTTTTGTGGCATATGAATACAAATGACTCTTTATCTTTCTTCCTACTGCATTCTGTGGCATACACTGGCTGTCACAGAATTTTTGCACGTCCAAATATTACTTGTAATATTCATCATAGATGCAAGATAATATTCACCACTTTCACAAAATGTACAGACATGCTATGTCAATGTTGCAGCAATAATCCATTAACAAGGTTACTTAATATGCAATATCCCTGTGGAAATTTACAAAAACCTTTTTAGACCTAACAATTTTGAATGTTTAAACTGATTGTAAAGATTGCATGTTTCTAATTAAGTTCTTTTTTCATTTGGTTGTCAATCCAAAAAAGTCATTTGTCAAAGCATAGGAAAAAAATAAAATAAAAATTTTGGGCTTTAATTATAGAGGCACATTCTCAGTCACAGTTAGCTACCTTTCAAACAGTCTGGAAGAAACACTAATCACAGGTCCTAAGTCTGGCCATCCTGACCATGGATGTACAGTAATTGCACTCTTACTAAAAAAGCAAAACAGGAAGTAAACTATGCCTTATATTTAATGGTGGATGTGGGAAATGCTTAATATGTGTTGTGGACCCTCCATAACAATTTTGGTGACTGCTTGGAAGATCTTGCTGCATGTGCTCCACCCTTCCTGGAAGCAAACCTGTATTTGAAGATGGTCTAGCTTTGTACTCCATATCCATGGATGATGCTTAAAAGTTTGCAGTATAGTGTTTTCTTTTATTTGTTGTGTACTTGACTCTTCTCAATCAAGAAGAATATGTCTGATTCCTTATTGTCAGACAGTTCTTCCATCCAGATACGGTGGTTTTAACCTATGTGGAATAAATGGGGAATAGACCTTTTTTTTATGGGAATCAGAACAAAAAGAGGAACTGGTGCCAAGAGAAGGTGGTTGGCTGAGATCTCTGCGGTGCCCTCTGCTCCAGTTTGCAATGCTGAAATCCTTCTTGTTTGTTTATGGAATAGACTCACAGTCACAGACACACACCCTTGCCGAACGCCCCCTCCTCATTGTTACAGTTTCCATGGTTTGTTCAAACACTGACAGGCTTTTCCTAACTTTTTGTGTGGGTGTACTCCAACAAAAACAGGTCTCTTAAAACAGATCCTTGGTCTGTTTCATGAGGCAACACTGTTACGGGTCAAGAAAATACCTTGGAACTTTTTTTTTCTGTGAATGTTAGTTATCTGTGTCTCATGTGTTCACATTCAATTTTGATTAAGAAAGCATTTCTAAAGTAGAAACTTAAAAAAAAAAAACACATAGCTGCAAAGACCACTCAGGGCCTGTTGGTATTAATTTATGGGTATTCACATTTAATGAAGTGAAATTGGAGATTTTGCACTGGGGTGCTTTGTCGGAAACTACCAAGAAGTGAGAAGGATTCTGTGTGTGATAACTATGATCTATTTTGATTTTACTTAGCTTCTTCAGCAAGGTGTAACTTTTCCTTCTAATCTGCACAGGTTCAATGCAGCCCTTGTAATAAAACCCTTACAAGTCAATGTAAAAGTCTGTGCTGCAGATGCCGTGGTACATTTGTCTATCTGGGAGGACAAGTTTCTAGTTGTAGGGGATTTTGACTTTGGATTAGCTTAATTTGTAAGATTTGTGTGGTGTGTGGTTCATTCATTGTTGAATGAAAGAATAACCTCACTTGTCAAAACAAAAGGAGAAAGAACAGTAAATCATTGAAAGCAATCTTGACCACCTCTTTACTTTCTTTTTATTCTGCATTAAACAACTGTCATCAAATATAATATGAGCAGAACAAAGGTATTGTAGTTGACATTTATTGCACTTAAAGGAGTTCTTTTCAAAATGTATCTTATTTACAGCAATATTTGAGAAACAATAAATTTGCAATGTATTAAGTACCTCTAAGAACAGTGATGGTCAAAAATAAAAACACAACAATCTCTGTCTAGAGGGTTATGTGCTAGACCCTTAAACAAGTCACTCTGTTTTTCAAAGGATGGACATTAATGGGCAAAATCAGTGGAGGTGTCCTGCAAGAATGCTATAAGCTGTGGTAGGCTAATGGCTCTGCTACCTATCCTGAGTGTTTAGCCATGGTAGCATTCTCAACACTTCCTCCAAGTAAATGAAATGTAAACTTTTTTGCACCTACGATTTAAAATAGGCATCTTACCCCCTTATGAACTTAAGAAACCATACAAGCCATGCATATCAAATCAGTTGCTGTGCGTGTATCCAGGTTTTTGAATTACATCTTGACCTATAATTTATGTTAAGAACCAGTGGGGGAAAAGGGAAGAGTTATAAAGTAATTAGCTGGGTACAGTATGGAGCGTACTGGCACACAGTGCGGCTTGTGTATCTTTTATGTGTGTGCCTACAATAAAAATCTAAAAAGGCTGCAAGCTTTATTATCTGCAGCAGTACTTGTGTTATATTGCCTTATATCTTTTTATCAACCCCCCTCATCTCTTCAAAGATAGTCTTGTACAAAATGATCAGCTTTTCTTTGAGGGTCAGAGTCTGCTGCAAGAAAACCTTATTTTATTTTATTTTTTTATCAGTTCTCGGGACCTCAGAGAAAGATCATTAGCTCATAATGATGTAAGAAATTCTTAAATACCCGGTTGAATTCAGGTGCTAAATAGATTAAATTAATATATTGTAAGCTGTGATATATACTGTATTATTTGGGACAAAGTGCCTTCTACCATCACTCAATCAGAATTTTGTTTGGAAATGCTAGACAGGAAGTGACAGTCATGGTCAAACTGCTATTTTAAAGGAAAGTGTCAGGGAAGTTCTATCAATACAAAACTAAAGGTAGCTAACTATTTTGTCTTTTCATTATCCGTTTACACAATAAACTGTTCTTTCTTACCTTAGTTTTAATAATTTTATCATAAATTTTTTTTAGCTCTCATTTTTAAACCTCAGACTTGTGAGACATTGTCATGTATCAGAAAGTCAGTAGTTGATATAATCCTGCTCTGTTCAGGTCTGCTACATAATAAAAATGATATGTAGCTCCGACAGGCATTACAATCATTGCATAAACTATTTTTGCAGTAGACTTCATAGTTCTCTGTTATGTCTACAAAGTGAAAGTAAAGTGCTTATAATTTATTCATACAAATAAGAGTAGCAAATATTATTTAAAATATGCAATGCAAATTCAACATAAGACCAAATGAGATGGCAAAAATAAAAAAATAGTTTGAACTCTCACAAAGATGACTGTCGTCTTTATGCAGCAGATGTCGCAATTATGGATTTTACCTTTTGTTGTCCTCCATTAAAAGAAGAAACTTTAGAACATTTTTAAATTATGTGAAATTACAAAAGTTTTATGTTTAGCTAAACCCCAAAATATTCATACCCCTGGTAGACTTCAGCTTAAAGTACATTTTAAAATTTACTATTATGTTCCTCTGATTCGAAGTAACATTAATGTTTTGATGCAATCCAGCAAGAGTCCAGGCTTGAATCTAATAGAGAATCTTTGAAGGCAGCCAAAGATAAAGGCGTTAGCGAAGATGCTTTCAAACCTCAGACGTGGAGCTTATAATCAAAGATAATTGTAAAATGGAAATAAAATCATATATTTTTGCATTGATACAGCTGTTGCTTATGCTTGAGATATGCCTCTCTCATTTCCTATCTGAGACAAACTTGACTAATTAAGGTTTCTTAAGGGAATGGTCACTAGAAAATGTTCAGATTCTTTACCTTGACTACAGAAAATTTTCTGCTCACTTCTGTAGTGCATATCTCCGGGGAAGATGAGCTTTATAAATCAACAGTACAGCTACTTGCTTCTTTATTCATTATACTTTCAAATTCATGATATGTTGTGCAATAATCAAGCTAACATTAATTAGAGTTCTGAGAAAGTTATTGAAATGGTTAAGTAGAACAACATAAAAATCTTGATTGTAATTTTCACATTAAAACAAGCACAGAACTTGCAAAAAGAGTAAAAGTCACAGGATTTTGTGATTAAAGTTAGTAATTGGCTTTCCTGCTTATTAAACAGTCTGTGCCATTACTGACCACAGATGAACTCGTACTGATGATCACACACAAAACATTACTCTGTAATACCAGGCCTTTCCACAGAAATAAGTAACCCTCCCTAACTAATCATGAAACACTTCCTCCAGCATCTCCATTACTTGCTGCCTTACCATATTTATTTGTTGTTTTCATCGTCCCCCTGACTACATTTCTCCCTCTGTGCCTCCACAAGCATGAACTGACTCTTCTGTTCTGTGCACATATTCTCGTGTACACAGACAAGCACAAAACCATTACATTACGGTCAACAATTTGTCGGACAGGTTGACAGATGTTCATTAAGGCTCCAGGGGCTAGAGGTCAGCATGGTTACATGGTCATAGGTTAAAGGTCACACTAAGACAGTTACAAGTCAAAAGATTAAGGACAATCAGCCCTTGTTTTCTCTAGAGTTGTTTTTTTATTTGGCCCAACTCCTCCTTTCTAAAATAGTGATTTTAAAGCTATTTAGTCAGTTTTTTTTTAATGCATTTTCATCCCTTCACTGCTCTGGATCATGATTATCAGGCCTTTCAAAACAAAACAACCTAAAGAGTCTTGAAAAGTTTAGCATATTTTTGCATTATACCACTTGAAATATTTTAACAATAGGAAAATATTTTTTTCTATTTTCAGAATATAAAAATGATCAAATGTTTCTAAATCACAGTTATTGTGATTTATAAATATCATAATAGCTGTGATATTAATAACATAGCCCAATCTGTAATATTACCGCTTCATACTTCAAGAATCGATGGTTAACTGATAATTTATATGACTCTGACTATAATTCTCTCATTTCACAGTGCAATTTTCCTGATGTAGATGTTTGGCGTTAGACAAAACGATATAAAAAACCTTCTGAGAGGAAGTTGGAATTAAAACTTTTTCTTCACATATTTTTAAAGAATGTGCCATAAAAGTCAAACCTTTGGCTCCTGCCTTTCTGCTGTTCAAGCGAAATAATTCATTTTCTCAATTTCCATCATACCACACATACTTTACATTCCTTTACTTTTGATAGCGCTCAACATAGTTGAGGAGGATGAAATGAAACGCCATTTCAACATCCATCATGGTTAACCTTTTGTGGTTCAGATAAGATATGCCTGTTGTCTACAATGTCCAAGTTATGTTTTTCACTATATTGAAATGTTCTTTTAAAGCAAACGGAAGAGTTTCCAGAATACTCAAAATAAGGCAATTTCTTCCTTTAGAAAATGTGAATATTCATGCTAAAAGTATGTTGGTCGGCTCAAAAGTAACGGTGATGCATGTCATACTTCTCACAAGGTGAACTCTCTGGTAAGGTTGTGTCCTATGTGGAGTCGCACAGAATAGAGTTCTGATGACAAAATGCTTCCACTCCCCTTCAAGACTCACTGACTTGAATAAATAATGAGCCACGTGGAGTCATCTTGCTAGCAGCTAATTGTTTGCATGACAAGAATGTTGTTATAGGTCATGGTATCTGATGGGAGCAACAGTCATTTTCCATGACCAGAAATAGGATCTCTTTGGCAAGATGTGTTTAAGCTGCCTGGCCATTCTTAAATTAGCTACTAAACAGACCTACCTCAAGATGTTGGTCACAAAGGTGGAGTGTTTAAAGCCATAGCCAGTGTTGAAAAGAGAAAATGTATTTCTTTTATTTGTAGTGTATAGATCTGTCACTATCAGTCACTAGTAATTTCTACAACTTAAATCACAAAATTAACATTATTGACAAATCCAGGATTCTCTTGAATTTAATTATATAGATGGAGAACTTTTAACCAATTTGAATATCAAAGTGAACTTTACTGGATTGTTTAGCTAGAATACATAATTTCAGATGACATGTTGTGAATTTGTGCTATAAAAATAAACTGCACTTAACTGAATTTAACATGATAAATGGATCTGAATATAATTGCTATCCATGTCAGATTTTTATTTGTACAAAACGTTTGAAAGCCATGTACTTTTTCTTCGACTTCACACTTTTGCACTACTTTGTGATCATCTATCGCATGAGATCACGATAAAATACATCATAGTTAGTGGATGGGAAGTGAGAAAATGTGAAAATGTCTAAGCTGTGTGAACACAAGCACTGTAGCTGGTTATACAATATGTCTATAAAAGGAAAAAGAGATAACCTGTTAGTTTAGTCAATAATTGCTTATCTAAAAAGGCAAATACAGACAGGACCACAACAAAATCTCCATTATAAATAAACAGAAGAAACACAACTCGGACGATGGAAGAAAAATGTAAGTGTGGTTCATATGGTTGTTTAAATCCTGCTTGATATGCCAAAGAATAATCTTATGGTATGATCATTTTAAAAAGCTCTGCTATTTTTGTCAGTACTATCTGATCTAACAAAGGGCAAAGTTCCAATAGATGAAACTGTCATGAATATTAGATTTGTAAGTAAATGATTACAAGTAATTATTTTCAACAATGACAACTACCTTTTGCATATTTTTCTATTTTGATATATCAGTTCAACCAGAGATGTAATTTTGTAAACGTTTTGACTGATCAAGATAGCCATTCAAATAGTACTATCAGTGATTAGCTGTAATATATTAAACCGAGTCCATTTCTCTTTGTTCAAATCACCATTTCGTTATTCTTAGAACATGTGGTATCCATTAAATCTGTTGTCATATCAGCTATAAATCTGGCTGAATCTGAGCCATTTTTACACTGTAAAATGTAAAGTCTACTCTTTAAAAAAAAAAAAATCAATTCTGGATGCTAAGAATCACATACTTTTAAGTTTAATTACAGCACACAGAATGGAACCATTTGTTCTTTATGTTTAAAAAGCTGTTGGCTGAGTCTTTCAGAGGCTTCTCTGCTTGTCTTGTACAAGTCTAGTGACGACACTGTCAAAGTTAAAGACTCCTGTCGCAAGCTTAATAATAAACAGAGCTGTACTTGCTAACGGCAAACACACATGGAGAAAACAAAGATGGGAAGTGAGTGACTCTGCTTCCACCAGTCACCTGTTGTCATTGTTTCGCTGTAGCAACATGATACTTCCTTCTCTGTGTGTGTGCTCAGGGTCGTTTCAAACAAACACCCCCACAAAACTGACATGGGGTTTCTTTAAAGTCCAATATCCAATTTAAGCAAAACATTTAGATAAATAACAGCAATAATCCAGTTAGAATCTGTGAAATAAACTCCTAAATAAGAACTTCTACTGTTCTTTGTTTACAGCAAATGGACGTCATATTAAACTTTTCACAGCCACATTATTTGTGGAAGAGACATGGTTAAGAGTCTGAACGCAAAAAGCTGAGACGACAGATTTTTGACTTCGATTTATTATGTCACCATGTAAACAAGGCTGGTGTGGCGGTATCGCAGTACAGTTGTTGTCTGGTAATCAAGTGTGTGACCTTTGATCTTTGCTAGTTTGACATCTCCTCTTCTTGAGTTGTTTCATAGGCTCACACTTTTATATATATTAAAGATAATTTGAAATTTAACTTTTTTGGATTGGAAAATCAAATGCTGAAGAAAGTTAGACATTATGGCCTTTCTTTCCATGGTTTATCAATCCACATGTTGGGCGTTTTGCAGTTTATCTAATTTTGTTCCTCATAATTTCTTTCAATGTTTATCTTCAGTGGATGTTAGATGCTAGATCCAGAGGTTTTGGTTAGTTCATGTAAACTAGGTAGAAACTGATAATGCTGATCTAAGTTAAATTGAGAATCACAAATCTTAAAAAAGATTAACTTGTGACTAAAGTGCAAGTTACATGACTTTGGGTTCACATCTCTGTTTTTAAGTCTGTCAATGTTTTTTATCACAATATCAGCGTGTTAATGATGCACAGGCATGCTTGTACTGTTATGATCCAGGCTCACATTCCTGAAGAAGCTTAGACCTGTTCAAAGGCTGTACAGAAACTGTGCTTCAGCCTTAGTAGTCCAATAAATAATGAAAAGGAACCAGCGCAAAAAAACAAAAACAGTCCCATGTAAGAAACGATTGTCTTACTGAGTGTAGTTAGTCATTGAGTAAATCGCATCAGAATATTTAAGCTTGTAAAAAAAACTAACCCCCGGCATAAGTGAGGGCATGTCATAGATTTGGTCTGGCCAACGGACAGCAATGTCTACTTGATCTGACATCATGGCAGCAAGCTTCTGACATTTCTGAGTTAGTCCATGGAAACACTGAGCAGAAAAGTTTCACCATACAGTAAGCAAAGTTGTGCTTAAACACCTTGTTTCTTTGGAAGCAGGAAATGGAATTTCACCAGCTGGTTGTATAACTGTTAATCTTCTTTATGTACTTCATTCATCTTACAACCTTCCAGGCCAGAACAAAGGCGTTGTATTACAGAAATTTCTTGCTTCATAAGCAAATTCCATGTCAGTCTTTTTGAGATATGAAGGGAAGACAGATGTTCATTGTGAAGTGAATCAGGTACCTGCAGGAACATAAGCATGGGGTTGGCATTTTGTGTAGTAATCAGATGGTATCTGAAAGATTTGCTTTTGTATTTTCCAAAGGCTTCTTTGGTCACAATTAAATAGTTCTGGTACATGTTTGGCATTGGCAAAAAAAAAAAAAAAAAAATGCTGCATGTGGAACAGAAAAAAAAAAGAGTTAACATTTTTAATCATCAGTATGTTTTACTTACTTTGTGAGAAAAATAGACTTTCTGAAATGGAAAAGAGAGTCTAGGTCATGTCTCAGTTCCTGGGTTTTTTAGACAAATGGCATAAAATTGTTTTAAGTTTTCCACTGCATGTCAAAGTTTCCTCAAAACAGGTTTTCAGTTTTATATCTGCACAAGATATAAATCTGTCTATATACTAAAAAAGCAATGCTAAATTTAGTGGTTGTTTATTATTTATGATTAATGTTGACTAAAGCAGTGCTTCTGTCCTTTATAAATTATCTTTCTTAAACAAAACTAGGGTTGTTGTAAACAAATATTTTAGCAATCGAGTAATCTATCGATTATTCTTACGATTAGTCGGATAAAAAAAGATAAAATAAAACATTGGTAAATCTAACATAACAGCAGGGTTACTATCACATATCAAAAGTCCAATTTTTCACATTTGAGCTTCTCTAAGTTACTTTTCTGTAGTTTAGAAAATTAACTTGTTACAAAAATAGCTCACTTTGTTAACTTGAAGAAAAGTTATACAAAAATCTGAAATTAATTCAATGTAATAATAAAGAGGCAAGCTCACAAATAGCTTATCTATTTGTGAGCAGGCTATTATGAAAAATTTCTGTTTTCATCTTCAGTCAGTTTAATAGAGGAACTCTCACCTTGCACAGCCATTTATAGCGTTTGTGTTCATGTTAGCTACGGGATTTGACTATGAGGGGCCATTTAGGACAAGAACTATTTTGTCACTCACACAATACTAAAAGCTCACACAAAATATTAAAATTGCACATATATACTATTAAAATGTCACACACATATTTTTCTCACATGCATACATAAAAGACTAAGATTGCACATATAAACTAAAAATATAGACTCACCTTTTGTTTGCGTGAGAGTGATGTCACGGAAGAGGCGGTGCATCATTTGGCGATCAGATCGCGCATGCGTTGATACGACAATGACGTCAGCTTCATGCTGGATATTGGAGCTCCACGGTGTAAGCGGCGTTTAGCTCAAGGCTAATCTGATTTATGAAAGCTAATTTCGGCCAGCCGTTCACTCCCGCTCCCCCTCTCAAGCGCTCAGAGGTTCACTTAGGGCTTGCTCCGGAGTTAGAGCTGGAGTAAACGGCCTTAGAACCGGCGTTAGAGCCAGCTCTAAGGCCTTACACCGGCGTTAGCTCCGCTTCCTCCTCAAGCGCTCGGAGGTTCACTTGTGGCTCTGACGCCGGTGTTACCGGCGTTAATCTCAAGGTTGATCCGATTTATGAACGCTAATTTCGGCCAGCCACTGCTCCTTCCTCACTTAAGCCTTATTCCGGTTCTAAGGCCGCTAACTCCGGCTAACGCCGGCTATAACGCCGGTTCTAAGGCCGCCAACTCGAGTTCTAACGCCGGCTATAACGCCGGTTCTAAGGCCGCTAACTCGAGCTCTAACGCCGGAATAAGCCCTAAGTGAACCGCCGAGCGCTTGAGGAGGGAGTGGTAGAGAACGGCTGGCCGAAA
>CAEGAE010039914.1:0-13440 GCA_903067095.1 Girardinus metallicus
AGGTAACTAAAGAATAAACCTAACTAGAAACACTATAAAGGACTGAAAATAAGCAAAGCAATAAAACAATTCTAGTTTGACTAAATACCTCGAATAATAATATCAAAAGGACCATGAAGGGCTAAACTAAACTGAACTAAAACATGAAGCTAATAAAATGAAAAGCAAAACCAACCCAAAAACCCAGAGTCCTGACACAGATAAGGATTGACTAAACAATAACTTTGTATTTGTAAAATAAATCAATGTGAACTTTATTACTTGAAAGTCCCAGGAATGTAAAAAAGAACCCAACATAATCATTTTGACAACAGAGATGTGGTAAACTACAGAATAAATTCAAATACAGTCGCTGCTTTCTTCAGAAGTCATTTTTTGGATCTAGAAATATAATCACCTCAAACTTGATCAAAATGGGTTACAATGTAGTAAATGCACTATTTTAGTAATGTCTCACCAGCTTGAGCTAAAAATGAGGAGAATGGATCCTAAAACACCAAAGCAACTGACTGCTTGGCTCTGAATTTATTTCACCTAAGCTTAATCATATGTTTGTATAAAATAATTTTGCTCATAAATAAGACTTGAATTACAAAATCTGCAGGCTACACCTATTCACATCTGTGTTCTTCCAGTAGTAAACAATATGTGAGGTTTTAAAATAAGTAAACAAGGGAACATATTAAACACAGCCAAAGTAAAAAAAAAACCCAAAAACCTTGGAAGTGGACTATGAGAACATAAACACTAGCAATGAACTGTACCATTATAAATAGAACCCCATAAAACCAAATTGTGGAATATCATGGAATAATTTCTTGCCCATAAAATCCCTTTGGGCTCTATCCTCTAGCAGATGATACCCATCTGTACTTTTTATTCTCTGCCAAATGACCCCCTTGCACTCAAACTGAATTCAAGTTTGTCACAGACGAGCTGGAGGAGAATGATTTCAACTAAACTTGTCACAGATTAATCTATTGTTCCTGTGTGCCAACTAGTCCATCCAACACATATTTATCCATCAAGAAATTTCCTCCTTGATTGTCTGACAGAACATTTGGTGTTTTTTGTAGCTTTTGTTTTTCCTTGATATTGCAGGACGCCTATCTTCATTTCCATTTCCTCTGACTACCAGTGGCTGCCGTCAGTGTGGCGTGTTGTTAAAATAGTTTTATTCCTTGGAAAAATGTTCAGTGCCTGAAGAGAGGATTTCTTGACTCTTATGTTCAGAAACTGATTTTGGTGGATTGCTAAAATGGCAGGTGTTTCAAGACCTGTGGTGTAATAAAAACTCAGAGAGCTGAAATGGTGTAGAAAAGTAGAATTGATAGAGATGTTGCCTCATTAGGGTTAGCTTTAAGTTCATTAGCTTTAAGTTCACCTTCTTCTCATAAGATGTAGTTTATTAAATATTTTTTAACATCATTTTCTATTTGCCTCCTTGTATTTGGCAGATTTCGAATAAAAAAGATTGCTTTTACATATGCTGTTGCAATCAACACACAAAAATTGTGATAAGTCTCCATGCCACGTAAAAAGGTAAGACATAATATTTTCTGTCTTGTAAAACCTTTTGCCTTGCAGTAATCCCCTTGTTACTTGACACTAACAATACTGCTGATGGATGACACCAGTTAATGAAACACAATGGCTCACCAGACTGTTATCCACTCAGAATAAAAGAGATAAAATGCAGAAACAACCCTTGCTAGCTACTCAAGAATATAAAATAAATTAATTTGTAACTACCATTTTTTTGTCCAAACATACAGCTCTTTAATGGAGATCTTTTGTTGTTGTATTTTGGCCACTTTGTGGTTACACAACTGTGCTGATGCATGCAGCACAAATAAAAAGAGCAACATGTTCATTACATGCATCAGTGCTCACCAGACAAAATCAAACTGATGACTAGTTTCATGTTCTTGTTTCTGTTTGCAGCCATGAAGGCATTCTGGTTTGATCGCCTTGAATGACAAGTTTCATTTTCGGTGTTGGTGAGGATGATGTATATTTTATAGGAACTGGTGGTCAGCTGCAAAGGTGACAATGCTCCAGTCTGATAGTTTTATCAATTTTTTATGTGTACTTTTTCACTGGATTTAGAATCAGAACCATAGGGGAAATGCCTGTGCAAGCATATGCACCAAATGGACAAAGAGAAATATAAAAAAAATACAAATTACTTGTCATGTTGTTTTTTGTGCAGTGGGGAGACAGAAAATCTGGACCCCCTTGTCCAGGCCCTGAATTGGTAATTTGCAGACAATGCTAAATGTATGCAAGTCCTGTCAGTCACACTTCAAATCAGATCCCCAAATCATTAGAAAGTACATGATACAAATGAAATGTTTTCAAGCAATTATTTCAATTAATCAGGATGCCTTTATGCTTACAGCTAATAAAAAACATGACATTTAAGACTAGAATATTACTCCAGACAAGATCAAATAAAAAATGCATTTTTAGTACATAAATGTGGGCTTAATAAAGTATATTTAATACCTGCTTAAAGGTTGTATTCAAAAGGTGCTTTAAAATAAAAGAACAAGCCTCATTTGACTATAATTTTTTTAACACGACTTAAGTTAAATTTTTCACCCCTTGGCAGATTAAGGCTTACGGTAAACTTTTAATTTACTTCCACCTGCTGCAACACACTAGTCATTCATATCTTCTAGGGGTGTAAATATTTTTGCTCTTAACTGTAGCTTAAAGGTCTTCAGTGCATCATTTCAAACAAAACTATCATGATGATCCATGATTCTGACTTTAACAGACAGCCTAACTCGACTCCTCACAGCCTGTCAGGTCCAGCGAGGCCACATCTTGATGCCCTTGAGACTCAGACTGCATCTAGTTTTATTGTCTCGTGTTTTAAACTCTATCAGGCGCCCTGGGAAAACAGGAGAGACAAGAATCCTCGAGGAGCAGTGGAGCTCACACATCCATACCACTACACCCTGGCTCCAAAGGAGGTGCATCAATCGATGCAGCTTGGTCCGCCTTCTTTCATGCTGGCTCCAGGGACATTATCTCTGTTTATTTCTCTGGTGTTGACTGTCTCTTGAATCAAGCAGGTCTGCCTGCACGCAGCCACCTTTCAGAGTGCAACTCTGATGAGATTATTCGCTGAGGGATTTCAGATGCGTGGATGCTTGTGATTTCATGTGATTCTTGTAATTCTGACAAAGACAACTGGCATATTTTTCCAGTTCTGTGTTAAAATAATTTAAACACTATGTTTGTGTGAAAGAGACCATTATCAATACAAGCCTGTATCAACAAAATGATGACTGGCACAATGAAAATGATTAGATTTCGTGCATTATGCACACATTTATCTAAATTACAGCATTCAGTCTTCAGCGTACACTTCATTAAGCCTGAGTTTCTGTGCGAAAAAGTCATAGTATATGTTGACAGGAAAGAAAATCAAAGAATTTTGGGTAATCCTTATACTTTTATTCCGATGCCAGTCAACTTTGAGAAATGTATGCAGGTGTTAATACAAAACACACTTAAATAATAGCAAAATAGAAACCCCAATTACTGGCACCACTGCTAAAATGAGCAGAAAGTATTATATAAATTGATTGCTTTATGCAATTCAAAAACTCTTTATTAATGAAATGTTCTTTCAATTCAGAGTATTTCTTCAAAGAGTTTTAGATGGCTGTTGGCAGAAAAAGTTAGTAGGAAAGATCTTTTGTGTCGGCCTGCATTGCAACAGTTCTGAAGAAGCCTCTGACTAAAGAATATGTTGTTGTGTAATAGTCTAATGAAGTGGATGCTCAGTCTCAGTCTTTATTAGGTTGTTTAGTCTTTTTGTGTCACTGGCTCTGATCCTACTACCACAATCATTATGGCAAAAGAGAACACACTCACCGCAACAAATTTATAGAAGATCTGCAGCATTTTGCTGCAAACACTGAGGGACCTGAGCTTCCTCAAGGAGTACAGTCTGCTCTGTACTTTCTCCTAATGGCTTCACTGTTTATTGCAATAGCATAATGTCACATGTACAAAGAAAGTGAAAATCCAATCTTTTATTTGAATAGATTTGCTCAGTTTAAAATAGGAAAAAAAACAAATTATAAAACAAAACTTTTTTTTCTAATGTGAAATGTTTCTTTTAACAAACTTAAACGTACTAGCTCACATTAACATTAAAATTACTTTTTCAAATACAAATTTCCCTTGTTTTAATCTAATTTGAGTTATTCCTAATCTTTCTAGTCCTTGCTATGCTTTACAATTTCATGCCAATATTTGCAGCATTCACAAAATTTGTAGTACATATTTTACAGTGACAGTCATAATATTTTTCTTAGCATGTTTTCCTGTCCTGATTAAAGGAAAAACAAAATTCAAAAGTTGACAAATTTTGATTTACCCAAGATAAAATCTCTATTTCAGTGTAAAGCCTTTTTGCTTGAAAACAGCAGTAATTTTATTTTGGGTAGTTATCAAATTTCTCCTAGGTTTGAATGCAGGCATGGTTGTTTTGTATCTGTGTTGCCCTGTGATACACTGGTCTCTCTCACTGACCACTGAAGATAGGAAAATAGTGTCAGCACACCCACTTCTGCTAGTATGTAATATTAATAGTCTAGACCACTGTACATGTAAGCATTCCCAGATTAATCATTGTCATCAAATTAGGCAACTGAGCTATTTTTTTTCAATTGACAAAAGATATGCATAATATGTAGGTTTTATTCCAGTAGATTGTGGTGCTTTCAAGGTGACAGAAAATTTAAAAAACTACATCTCAATGGGACAACTTTTCCATAATGTAGCAAATGACACAATTATAAAAATGGATAAAGGAACCCAGAGAAGAGAGGTGATTTTAAGTAGCATGGTTTTAAATAGAACACATTGTTAATTGGCTTGACTAATACAGGGTTTCTATTCTAATTATGTGTTTTTCATGAAAATGGAACATTTAACAAACTGGAGTCCTATTCACTCTCTGTAAAAAGAATAGCTATTTTTATTACAGTAAGTATAAAAATATGATGTGGTAGGTGCCTTTAATGCTGCAGGAACAACTCTAAAAGCCATCCCATTTTATTCTTCACTGCCTCAATGAGCTTTTGTATGTAAATGTATTGCCAAAGTGTGATGTTTCTGCATGTATAAAGGTCAGTTTTATTGTTTATATTATTCCAGAGTAGTTTGCTGGTGACCATTTACTAGAAATGCTGTTCTAAGTTTGATAACATGAAATTTAATTTATATGCTCATTTATCAGGCTAACCACCATTAGTGGTGCATGCTTAAAACAGTGTGATTCCTTTTATGTTTTATTGCACATGTGAAAGATTAATCAAAATACAAATCTCCATAGGTGCAAATAAAACAATTTGACTTATTGTACCGCTGAGTAAGCTGGTAGGTGGATACATATAGATAACAAACATGAGGCTAAAACAAGCAGACTTTGGCTAAATCAATCTCATCTGTGTTGTATGACATTGCTTTCATATAAAGAGAATATCCAACCCTCAGCTAATTACTGGATTATTCACACCCTGTTCATAACGACCTCTTTCATTTTTTAAACAGCTCTAGAGTACTCATGATTGAAAGGTCACTCTCTTGTGCTTCTTAATAACACAGATAATTTCAAAAGCTTAAAAATATTGAAAAGGGAAATTTTAACATCAGTGGTGATAAAACGTTTTATCTAAGTGTAACTCTTTTCATTAGCTAAATAACTGATTAATTTTCTTTTACTGTATGCACACATATATGCTCTCTTGAACTGTGAATAAAGTAATCAGGAACATAAAATAAAGATGATAGGAATGACTGACAATTTCAGTTTATTTTTTTTAAAAACTAATGAACTTTAGTGAAGCAATGTATATTATTTATTTCATGTTCAAAACGGGCTTGTAGCTCCAATCGCAACCATTGTAATTTATAATACATTTTAAGCTTCTCATTATAAAAAAAAAAACTTTATGTAATGAAATCAGTGATTTTCTCCAGTCAAACTTTACTGTATAACAAACGTGTAACAAATGTGTATAGCACATTTGTTATACATTAGACTTTATGGAGCAACGTATACGTTATATACATTGCAGCATTTCCTTGCAAATATAACACGCACTTGTATGGCTTTACATGCAAACACTTTAAAGCACTACACCATTTAGTCAGTTTTGCTTTCATTTCAACACTATTCAGATCAACAGTCAGCTCATTCAATCTGTTGTGAATATTTTTGCTGCTTGCTTAGAGACGAGCTATAATCTTGGAGTGGAAATGTTGAGCTTTATTGATGAGATAATAATGACTCTCCATGGTGCACACAACCTAGACCATGATAAATCATTCAAAACCGTTCCACATATTATTTGACCTGTACAATAATGTATGTGTGTGTACAGCATAATCAGTACAATTCAATTTCAAAACACATTTATTAGACATAAAACATAAAAAAAAAAGATGCTCTGGAAATTTCTGCTTTATTAAGACATCCTTTAATTCAGGGGTGTCAAACTCCAGTCCTCAAGGGCCACTGTCCTGCAGTTTTTAGATGTGCCACAGGTACGAAACGCTGGAATTAAATGGCTTAATTACCTCCTTCTTTTGTAGATAAATTCTCCAGAGCCTTTCTAATGACGTAATTATCCTGTTCAGGTGTGGTGCAGCAGAGGCCCTCCAGGACTGGAGTTTGACACCTGTGTTTTAATTCATATATCATAATGCAGTCAGTCGACAAACTATAAAGATCCCACACTTGGCAAAAGTCAGCTTTTGGGAAATATTTGTGTGAGCAGAATTATCATAGTGCTGTCAATCAAGCTCATGTATATGCTGTACAATGTGCTAATTAAATGGTGTTACCATTACAGGAAAACTATTTATCTGTTGTCATTGGTGGCTATGCTAACTAGCCTGAGCTTTGGGGAACTAGTTTTAGGCTAGCAGAAAGAAGGGAGGAGAGTGTGGGTAGTATGTGCAGGAACATGATTAACAGCGGTAAGACCCTCATCCAAGCTCTAATTGGCTGTTTCTAGCCAAGCTATTCCTGCAGATAGAACCAGAAAGAGAGGGCAGAGGAGCTTGATTATTTTTTTTTTCACTGATAATTTGTCTCATACTATATAGTGGTAATATAATGACAGTTTTAACAAATATGTTAAAAACATGTTTATAAAAACATTAAATGCAGCAGCTTTAATCGCATCAAAAAAAATAATGAATTACAATACCATCAAGAGGAGAAATCTGGCAGTCATTCATGACAGTGGCCGTCTGTTCCTAAGAAAATGCTTCAGCTTTAACCTGAACTGCAGGCAGCCAGAGTTCAATTTTACCTCTGATGGAAGCTTCACATGTTAAATCTGAGGGAATGCTGTTTATCCCAGAGAGGTCTTACAAAAAGGCACTTCACAATTACTGAACCTGTTGTTTCAGAGGAACCAAAAGGTCACAGAGCACTCAAGAAGCCTTAGCATGTAAATATTTAAAAATAAGTTTGAGATTTAAAAATGTGAACATTCTGTTACATGTTTAAAATGTATCAAATACAATTTTTTTTAAGAATAAAGCAGGGATGCAATCTAACAGGCTTCCTGTAAAAGATTTTAATTGCTCGCTTATGAATCATGTTAAGCAGCTTAATGGCTGTTGGAACTGCTTGTGACCTAGAGGTTATACAGTAATTTAGATGCCAAAAAAAAAATCAATGAATGCCTGAAATCATTTGTAGCATGAAATGATAAAAAGCTACTAATAAATCTAAAAGTATGCAAGTTTGCTTTTGCCACTCTGCTTATCATTTTGACATGTTAGTGAGTTTTTTAAAATGAGAATACAATGTTAGACAGTTTACGTCTGAGACCTGTTTGACGTTTTTGCTTTAGATTAACCGTCAAATTGTCCCAGTTTTATCAGCATTTAACATTAGGTGTGACTTGTCAAAGTCACACCTAATGTTGTGACTTTAGGTCACAACATTAGGTGTGACCTAATGTTGTCACACCTAATGTGACAACATTAGGTGTGACTTTATGCTTATAAACTTTATGCTTATAAGTTTATAAGCATAAACTTATAAACTTATAAGTTTATAAGTTTATGCTTATAAACTTATAAGCATCCAAGTTTATACAGCATGGACTATAGAATGTACATACATATGTCAGCGGTATCAAAATGTTCCTAATAATAATGCCTGATAATTGTGCACACAACTCCAGATAATAACCCCGTGAGCTTTTGTCAGAAAAACAAAACAAAACAATTTTGCAGTCTCACACTTCAGTCCAGACCTTTGGAGAACACAAAATAGTGTTGTCACATGTAGAACAAAACCAGCACCTTTCAGTAATCCCTGCAGCTCCTTCAGTGTGTCTTTCAGCCTGGAAATCTCCTTAATCTGTTTTATGCACTGTAGAGCGATTGAAGCATGAGACTGAAGATTAAATACGCCTTTTAGCATTTGTTTCCCATTTCAACATAACTAACTTTTAAGCTTTTTGTTAATTTAGTGATCTTCTTTTGATTTTCTGTGAAGTATTTTGAATCAGCTTTTGCATGGATGGTGCTTTAGAAATAAACTTATCTTTGTCTTGCCTTTTCATTAATTGTGGGAAGAAATCTCCAACTAAGGTTGTTGTTCCAAATTTTGTTCAATATATTGGTGACTGAATCCATTGTGCAATGGTTTATACGAAACACTTTTTTTATATCCTTCCACTGATAACGAGGATCTATTGTCACCTGTCTGCAAACTGTGGCTTAAGCCGAAAGATGAAAATGAGGAAATGTCAAGAAAATCCTACTTGGGCAGCAGGAATTTATTTCAGGTTAACCAGATGCACTAAAATGGATGACAGGTGTGAGCTCACTAATACACCCCGGTTACTGGACCGGTTTTATGCTCTGCGATTTTTAAAAAAAAATAAAATTGTAGGTTTTTCATTAATTGTACAGGATAAATGCCACAAACATTTAATAACATTTCCCCTTTTTTACATCACAGAAACCATGCATTTGTACAGAAGCGTGCCCACAGAGCATATCTGATGTACTTGTCTGTGTCGTATTGTTACATGTTTGCAATACTTAGGTTTTTTTATGTCAAATTCCTAGTTGTGTCTGTGTAATGAATAGGCATATTTACAGCCTCGCCTTGCTTCTGCTTTTAACCCTGATGGATTTTCTCTTCTTTGTGACCATAAATAAATGTCCTAATCATATCTGCCTGTTCATGAGCAGAATTTGACCGACAAGCGGGGTAATAACCTTTTCTGCTGGGAGGGATTACTGTTGCAGTAAAATGTAAATAGCAGATGTAACCCATATGCATACATCATGATTGCAGGTGCACAGGTTTTCCAGTTGCCTGTTCAGAGGTGTTAATCAGAGTTCAGGCTTGGTCATGAGGCTGCCATATCCACGTGCTGGAGGAATATTTGAAGTCTTCATGGAGATGAAAAGTTGGAGAAGGTTTTTTTTCATACTGGGTCTGAAAGGTTTTCAGACACGTTGGCAACGTTTGTCCCTTTTTTATTAATTCAGCATCTGAATGCAATTTTTCGTTCAACCTGTAACGTGAAGTAGAATGCCATGATAAACTCAGAGGATTAGTTTGTTTGCTTTTCCACAGTCATCATCCAGAGGTAATTATATTAAATGGAGTGGACTAATGGGAGGTGTAAATAATTGAGCAGTCATCCACAGTTTATCTTTTTAACAGCTTGGTTGTGTTAATCACTAAGCTTCTTCCATTATTTACACACAAAGTGACAGGTTTTAGCAATTAACCTGGAGCACTCCATGCGTCGAAGTGAGTTGTCACATCTCCTCCTTTAATGTATTCATTTGATCCAACCCACTGCTCCCGCTCTCGACTGTGAGTAATTTTCTGAAGTTCTGTTCTGTGTGAGGTAAAAAATTTTACGCTTTAGATTTTTGTGCAGATTTTAATTACAATATGATAGGTATTATGGTTTTAGTTCAAATATGTTTTTCTTGTTTAATTGTGGCTTTCATGTCATAATAGTTCTCTGGACTTTAACAAAAGCATGAATCATTATCTTTACTCTTTGGAAGTGTCCTCACATATAAGAAAACCTAGAGTAAGAATATTGCATCTGGAAGAATAATTTTGCACATTATCAAATTGAGGGATTCAATTACAATTGACCCCAGGACATGAAAGAGTGTCCTGGGGTCACTCAGGACACTCTGCAACAAAGGATTTTGCTGCCATAAGGGCTATGATTGATCAGTATTAGCAACAGGTGGGTGTGGGTACACATTGCAACTACAGCGAAGCAAATATTTTTGGAAAATGACATTGATTGAAGTAAAAGGCAACAAAAATTACTTTCTTATATGACTATTTTGTCCAAATGTTTGAGAAATTTGAAAAGTCTTTTATTCAAAGGATAAAAGGCGAGTGAGTGATAGCAGCTATGTTTTGTCTCGACAGCAATCTGATACATGTTTGATTTTGCTTCTCATCTAAAGGAGTGATCTTCTCACAGCTCTACCCAACAACATTGTCAAGAATAGGGATAGAAATGTCCACTAAGAGCAAGTCTTTCTAGTAATCCTGACACGATTTGGTGATGATCTGTCTATTTCCAGAAGGGTGGAAGACCATGTGAGCAAGCAAGAATGTTGTTTTTAACGTTAACAAATTTTAGAGTGACAGCCAGGAACCCCAGATTATAGCGCCATTAAGAAAATCCAATTAAAAATCAAAACAGAAGTTGCTCAAGGAAAGACGAGTTGTGTTCAAGACCAGGCAATTATAAAATATTAATGGATCCAGAGATGACGAATGAGTTTGAGAATCTTGTTCAAGTTGTACTTAAGTTGCAAAAATAAGACTTCAGACTTTAGACGTGTGCCCTGTAAAAAAAAGGCAAAAGAAATGTAAAAAGGTAGAAACTTAATACATTTGGCAGTCACTCTAAGCACTTAACCATGACTCTGCTTTTATGCCGTATGTTTGGTAGTTCAGGTTTGCACACTTGGATATAGAAATAGTTTTCAGGTAATGTACAGTGCACCCAAAGATCTGTCAACCAACCTGGGCATGTGTAAGAAAGCTACCACCAAAAATATTTTTTTTTATAAAATGTTACATACTGGCAGATTATCTATGCATTAATCTATTCAGAGTTTCTAAAGTTAGTTTATTGATGTAGCACTATAACACAGCACTTTTACAGTTCATGTTAACTTTGTGTCCAGTTTTTATAGACACACTTCAGTTTGGCTTGTTTGGATTTTTTTTACATGTTTGTTAGTAAAGTGTTGGATTTTTAAACATCTCATGTTATTTCTATTTGAAATAACATGACCTTGTGGTTTATTGTAACAGATGAATGTGCAGCTTATCAAGATGGAGATAATTGTGGGTTTCTCAAAAAACCTACAAGAACTGATTGACATGGAAATGTTATTTGAAATGAGATTTCCTTCAAAATGTAACTTGCTGAAGTGGTTCATAGACTGGCATTTCAGAAATTAGCTGACCTTTTTAACAGATGCTAAAAATCACAATATTTATCTGGTATTGTATCTGTAAAGGGTTTCAAATTTTTTCCTAGGCAGACATGAGATTTCACGGTTGGCCCCTGAAAAGGACAGTTTTTATTCCATATGTTGCTAAATATGGTTTGTGTTGTAATCGCATGTTGGCGATTACAACATGTACTACATATATATAGTACAATTACTAATGTACATTTAATTTACTTCTCAATCTACTACATGTGCTACACCTTCAGCTGAGGACACAAGGAGGTGTATACATGCTGAATATAACTTTAAAGCTAATTATTTTTTTTCTTGTAAGTTTGTGGTGAAAGCTGTAGAACTGGTATAAATAATTAAAGTTCAATTTCCCCAGTTCACCTTCCCTGATAACACTGATGATGGGTAATTTACCTGTTGGTTGCCTGAAAACAAATGCTGATTGTTTCTTGGGTAGTTAACTCTTAATAAAATTGTGCAGAGCCATAATAAAACCTACATTGGGGCTTGTAAAAGGAACTTCATGAAATAATTTGAGATGTAGTGGCCAGAATGCTGTGTCAAAACATAGAAAAGCTAAATGAACAGTGTGTTTTGTGTCAGGGTTCTGAATCCAGTACATTTGGGGTTATAAACACCATTATCAAACTGAACTTGTAGTTCTTGTACCGCATTCCTCATTTCTATGCTCTGCCTGCACATCTCATGACTGATGTGGACTGATTGCTGGAGCAAATCAAACAGATGGAGAAAGAAAGAGAGCAGCAGATGGAATGGAAAGGGAAAAAAAAGTCAGCAGCAACTTTGCAACAAATGGTCTTTCAACCTAACTTACAAAGACCTGTACAGATTCATGTGGTAAAAACATGTATGATTTCTATCTACTTCATCCAGATGGTTGCTTAACAACAGCTTTCCCAAACAAGCAACTTAAGCTTGCTTGTTTGGGAAAGCAAACAAGCAAGCTTAATGGTTTCACAGCTCACATGGTATATCTCACACCCGTGGTTGCAACACATCACATCACATAAAAAATTACTGACAAGAAAGGAAAGGTGTTGGCAGACTGATAAGGTTCATAAAACTGCAGTAGTAATAAGCTGTCTTAATGAGATGGCTGATAACAGATATTGGATTATCAAATAAACAAGCTGAGACAGCTACAGCCTTCCATTTGGGCACACTACATGTTTTAAAATGTAGAAATTTCAGACATTATGTTACTCCGCGGGTTTAAGAAATTAGAGACAAATATTTGCAGAAATACAAGTTGTCATTAAGTTTAAGAACGCATTGAAAATTAGAGAGTAAAACTTGCTTAACAGGAGTATCATTGCTCATGGTCTTGTGTGATTTAATATTTAAATCACAAAGTCCTTTATATTTTCTCCACAGAAAAGAAAGTTTTTGTCATTCAGACTAAAAATATATTATGAATGTCAGAGATTAAGTCAAAGTAGATTTTCAACCTCATTTTCAAATCATAGAGATTAATTTGTTTTTTTCTCCATAGATCAATGACTAATTATGCTGTGGCACACTTGATAAGTAACACCCAAAGATCATATGCCACGTGTTTATAAATTATTACTAAAAGCATTAAGCATTTTACACATTCTTTTTCAATTTTGACTGGAGACATCTTTTTAGGACCAAAAAATTGGCCACCTATTTAGTGACATGTGGGTGACCATAATGTTACTGCTAATAATGTATGTTATTTGTAGCTAACAAGCACAAATAAAGCCTTGTCCAATGTGATTTGAGAAGATTAAATAAGCACCCTTTCGTCAAAGTGACAGCTGGAATGTTAGGAATGTGCCCCCCCCTCCCCCCTCCCTCCCTCCCACCCCCTAATATATATTCATAATATATATTATGAATATATTATATTCATAATATATGAATATATAT
>CAEGAE010039923.1:0-51822 GCA_903067095.1 Girardinus metallicus
AGGGACCGGGTACGCCAAGGATGGACCTACAGCATCGTGCAGGTGAAACTGTTTCCAGTCTTTTAGCTCTAAGGTTCGCACATTACAGCTGCAGGCGCTACTGTTCCTCATGTCAATTTATTGAGATACGTCTGCACACAAATATAATCCTATGTGCATATATATTACTGACATCCATAACATTTGGATATCAATTTTATTGTTAGTTACTTAGTTTGTTGTTTTACATTTTCTCCCTCACCTTGTCTTCATCAGCTCTGGTGGTTGACCAAAGCCAAGCGGTCAAGTTTGCCCTGGACATCGCGAGTGGGATGGCGTTCCTCCACACCTTAGAGCCGATGGTTTCACGGCTTTACCTCAATAGTAAGCATATCATGGTAAGGCACCTCTGGTATGTCACTCTACACAATCATTGCTACTTCAGGTTAGAATGTTTAAAAAGCCTTAAAACCAGTTAATAACTGGCCACAGGCTTATTGGCTCTCTGAGAAATTTCTATTAAAATAAATGTTTTTCAAGTTGAAATGAGTTCTAATGAACTTTTAATCAGTTTTTAAAAAATATTTTTTCTTCGTAAAAAATATGACATGACCCCAAAAACAGTCAACAGCTGATTTTCTACTGCATCTCTGTCTCTTATCTTAATAAGTCAGGAAATGGCTTACAGAAAATGACTATTCACCTAAACTTACTTATATCCTCAGTCACAACATTAATCAGCAACAACTGAAACTGCAATACAAGACTATCACATTTATTTTGTAAAGAAAAGTGTGGGAGGTGAGGAAAAATGAAATATCCAAAACTTTCTATTGGACAACTGAAATAAAAAAGGGACATTTTGGGATCAGCAGCTCTGCATAAAAAACATTATTGTAGCCGCTTGTACACATTAAATGTGCTAATAATTGTGCTAGGCACAGTGTATAAACAAACAGGGGAATCCCAGTGTTATTTGATACTTTTATGTGTGATGAGTCTTTACCCATTGTGTTTAATTTACAGATTGATGAGGATATGACAGCCAGAATAAGCATGGCAGATGCTAAATTCTCCTTCCAGTGTCCTGGGCGCATGTATTCACCAGCCTGGATGGCCCCTGAAGGTATTTGTTCCCTCATTGGACCTTCCCAGACATATCTCCTTCCTTTTCCATTAATTTTTCTCATATTCTCCTTCTTCCCTCTTTCAGCACTGCAGAAAAAGCCAGAAGACATCAACAGAAGATCTGCTGACATGTGGAGCTTTGCAGTGTTACTATGGGAGCTGGTTACCAGAGAGGTCCCCTTTGCTGATCTCTCAAACATGGAGATAGGGATGAAGGTAGCAACACACCAAATGCTCAAACTCTATATTTTTCAGAGTGCATTGCAAAATTATTCATATCCTCTGAAATATTAAATTGTTTACCTCACAGGAACAACAAACTTCCTTGTTTTTCAATGAGACATTTATATAAACACAAACTAGAGCATAATTGTGAAGCTGAAAAAAAGGATACGTTATCTTTAAAATGTTCTTTTATCTGTAGAAGGTGTTCGGTGTTGCATCAGCTGTATTGGGCCAGTCTGAATCAATATTGGCTTCTTACAGAATTGCCCCATGTGTAGCTTCAGCCAACTTCCAATAAACTCTGACTATTACTGCTGAAGAAAAACATCCAACACCTTGATCCTGCCACTCTGAGTCATGGTTCTGGGGATTGTTCTACCACACATAGTATAACAAGATGTTAAACGTTTTGTGACAAGTGTAAAATATTTTTGCAATGCACTGTACATGACACTTACAGCAGCACATAATTTTCCTCCCACTGCTCAGATTGCTCTGGAGGGACTCCGGCCAACCATTCCACCAGGAATCTCTCCTCACATCTGCAAGCTGATGAGGCTCTGCATGAACGAGGACCCTGCCAAGAGGCCCAAGTTTGACATGATCGTTCCCATTTTGGAAAAGATGCAAGACAAGTGAATATCTTAGAGTCAATGTGTCCAAGATCTTTGTTTTGTTTTATTACCCAACCACTCTTTAGCTTCACTCCAGTCATGTATCTGCTACGCCACTGTAAATAAAGCCACAAACCACTGTAGCTGCACGTATTTTAAACACATAATGCTTGTTTTGTGCAAGTTAATTTGAAGTTTATGTGTTATTTTGCCTGTGTTGCTCTTATATAATCACTCAAATGTTCTTTTTGGAATATTGAAAATTGTATCTGCAGTGTGAATTACATTTAAGTGATTCACAAGACAGAAGCTGATCCAAAGAAATGTGTATAGAATTATAGCTTTTTATACACGCCTGCTATAGCAGATGAAATAAAATTTTATATTTATGACAAAGACTTCTAATGTATTATCTTCCCTTTGTGAAGCACTTAGCACATAAATTATTTCTCATCTGCTGTAAATTTTGCAGTGGCTTTTTGTCAGATTTCATTGAGTAAACGATTCTTTGAACCATGGTGTAATTTTTCTAAATTGGCAAATTTAGCAAATGAAAACGCCTATCAATTTTGTTCTCTTATGTCATACTGGTACAGATTAAGGGGTTAAACAGAATATATGCAATTGTTCTTGTCTTTTATAGTCTTTTACTTTGCTGGTGAACCTTTTTAAATTTTGGAACATTAAAACAAACATTTTTTTTACATTTATTTCAACATAAAACATCATAAAAAAATGAATGAAAATAATGCATTAAAATTTTTATTTGTGCATGTCTAATTTACCTATTAAACATTGCTATATAAGTAATGTGAGCGGAAGACTTATTCACCTTTATGTTTCAAAATAATGTTTTATATTGAGCACATACTTAAAAGCATGAACTGCAGTTGCATAGCAGTGTTTCTCAACTCTGTGTCTCATGGCTCACTGTCATTCATGTTTTAAATGGGTCTCTGCTACAGCACCCCTGATTCAAATGAGTGCATTATTTTCTCAGTATGCCATCAAGTGCTGCTGAAGAATGTTTATCACCCATTATTTAAGCCGAGTGTGTGGCAACAGGAAATTGCCTTAAACATGAAGAACAGTGAGACCTAAGCACCAGGATTGAGATAAACTGAATTATCTTTAGATGACCAGGACAATGTTTGAATATGGCGAAGGTGAAACATGTAATGAGAATTCTGATGAATAGTGCAGATAAAACTAAACTTAAAAATGTTCTTAATAGCACAAAAAGTAGAGTCCTTCTGTGTTTGAGCTGTTGAATTTGAGTAACTGTTCAGTGTCAAAAGCAAACAAGCTTCATGTGTTTGGAATGTTCTTTTGAAGTAGTAGGAACAATTGATTATTGATCTGCAAGACATGCAATAACATGGTTTGTAAACGTTAAAACGCCCAGTAAAGAAATTCCTCATATCTTCCATGTAGTTACACTTTACCGGGACCAAAGCTCCAAAGCTGTTATTCTTATCTAAAATGTAGGTAACGATAGCTGTGTGGTTTGATACGGGATCCCACATTTATGCAGCTTTCTGATTTGCAGTTTGATGTTGCGAGAGAATTAGAACAGATTAGAATAACAGCATATATTCTGCAAAATAAAAAAAATAAAAAAATTTATTTGTCACCAAGGGAGCTCCGTTACATTATTATGCATACTATTTTCCTCTGCTGTTTGATAAATTAGGAAGAGACGGAAAAACAAATGACACGTGATCTATCAGCTGACGACCTGACGGTCACGTGACAGCGGGCAACCACAGCCGGGAGGACACACACAGTTGCGCATCTGAACAAGCAGAGCTGCTTCGTGCCGAGCATGTCAAAAAGACTTGTCTAATCCGGTTTCAGTCCACTTCTCCGGGGAAGTGGAACTGGAACTTGGAGTTGCTTTTGTTCACCACTCCTGGAACTCCCTGGGGAAGACAGCGGTACTTTTATTTTTTTTTTTTAGAGGTACAGTAGAGTTAGCTGTTAGCTGGCTTGATGTACACATTTTTTTTTGTTTGCGGTTGTGAATGACTCATATTTCTTTAGCAAGTTCGAATGTCAGACTGGTGTCATTTCCTTGAAGCAGCGTGGTTTACCTTCTGCATTTGCTTCCCTCGGCACAGACACGCTGCCGTTTGAACAATGAAGCTCCCTACTCTGCGCCCCTTCGTGGGACTGATGACCTGTACTTTGCTCCTGCTATCGCCGCTGTTCGGGTCCTGCCATCCAGCTCTGCATCAAGCTCAGACCAGGACCGTGTTGGTGGAGCAGTTCGAAACACACGGACTCGGCTTCTCCTGGAGAAACCTCAGCTGTCCCGTTTGCAAAGCGATCTTCACCGTTCTTGACATCGCACTCCTGGTAAATCTTCTGCCTCTTAACACAAAGTAGAGTAGAAAATCTATATCTGTTATTGTGACACTGAACGCTGCAAACAAGTTGCTTTTCTTGCACCACAAACAGGACACCGGAGTTTGAAAAGAGGAATAAAATTGCAATAATGCATCTACTTAATGCTGGATGGCACAACCTGACATTTGCAACATGTTAGGTTACAATGTTATTTAATCTTTAAATTGTGGTAAAAAATATAATATATTTAACTAGGTGGAATCTTTCCTTATTGTCAGACTGCTACGGATGGCAATAGACCCACATAATATGCTTGAAGGAAGTTAAAACCTCTTTAAACTGATAACTAACCAGCAAAGATTGAGGTGACTGAACAAATGCAACATTCGGTGGCCTATTTAGCAAGAAACGTCTTCGTTAACTTGTATAATTAGGTTAATCATATTTATGTGAATAAATGTTTAATTAAAAAAATCATTTGAATTCTAATTAAATACATTCTGCTGCTTGTATCTACACTTTTGCTTGTTTAAACAGCTGCATATCACTGTCATTTCCTGAGCTTTTCTTTTGTATCTAAATAGCTTCTGATCCCTATTTAGAAAATAATAGGACCCCAAAATAACTAAGAGTGATCTCCTATGGCAATCGAAGTCGTAGCTAAAGTTCCAGAAGCAGGATATCAACAGCTTATATAAGAAAACTTTAAATCTTCAGTTCTCAAAATGGATAAGAAACGTCCCACTGATGGGAACAAACTGATGCATGGTCAGTTTGAAACACTTACATACCAGCTGCAACTGTGAGAAAATCAATTAGTACCTGTATTATCGTAGTTGTCCATGATATAGAAATACTGCTGAAGTTTCCACTTATTTGATCCAACATCCTTCTTTAGTGCTAATTATGAAGTTTACAAATCAATATTAGTCATTGCTACATAATCACACAATATAGGTATCTGCCTACATATAAGTCCACACACACAACACACACAAAACAAGTTCATCACGATTGCAAAACAACTTTCACTGCAGCTATTTGTACGCTCTATGATTAACTTCCCAATGAACTGCTGCTCCTTGCGAAACTGTTTCTTTATTCTTATTTTTAGAATGAGTTACAATTGTTCGAATTCCACCATTTGTCACCAATTTAACATCCCAGATAGATGTAGAAAAACATTTCTGCTTCATTGTGTGTGTATATTTTTACTTTTTTAGTCTGTTCTAAACATAAACTGCTGTCACTTAGCTTGTGTTCCCATTTCCTTCATTAACAAAGAACTTCTAAATATACATGCTGGGTTACTTTAGTTCACCAGTAAACGTGTAATTTATCCTAGTCTTTTTTAAGACATGCAATAGAATTTGTGATTATTAGCCCAAACCACAGAATTCTCTATATTCACTATAGATTTGAATAAACTAATTTAAGCTTGACTTATTTTTCAGGAAGTATTTCACATGCATCATCCTGTTCTAATAGTCTTTTTCTGCTTTATTGCTTCTACTAGAGCAGTGCAAACGAAGAGCGGGTGGCACATGCAGTCAGCGAGGCATGCATCCGTCTGCATCTGGCTGATGAGCAGGTGTGCCGCAATATAACCGAGCTGTTCAGGGACGACTTCATCAGGGCCTTGCAGCAGTCTGTGCTGTGGCCCACCGAAGCATGTGCGGTGTTGGTGGGGCCTTCGTGTGGCACATTTGACATTTACGCACCATGGAACATCACTTTGCCAAAGGTTCCCAAGCCTCCTGTTACGCCGCCTTCACCTCCTAAACCTGGCTCTCCACAGAGTAGGGTGCTGTTTCTCACAGACATCCACTGGGACAAGGTGAGTGTGTGCAGAATTTAAAAAGTCCAAATATGATTGGGTTCGATCTTTTCGTGGTCAGTAAAGGGCAAAAAAAAGTTTCTGCAGTTTATGTTTAAAATCTCTTTGCTGACAGGAATATGAAACTGGCAGCGCTGCCGACTGCAAGGAGCCTCTCTGCTGTCGCGCAGACTCAGGTGTTCCCAAATGGAAGCGGAGAGGGGCTGGTTACTGGGGAACCTACAGCAAGTGTGACCTGCCTCTACGCACGGTGGAGAACCTCCTGGAAAATGCTGCTAAAGCTGGACCTTGGGACTGGGTCTACTGGACTGGAGACATACCAGCACACAACGTCTGGTCTCAGACCAGAAACCAGCAGCTGACAGAGCTCACAGTCATCTCCAAGCTCATCCACAAGTAAATATTGCTCAGAGTTCACACACTCTAAAACGATGTTAAGACATTCAACTGTAGGCGTAGGCTTTTTCTGTGTGTAGTTTCACTGCCAGATATAACTGAGTGTCTGTGTAAGCTACATTCCTCTTCCCCTTCCTATAACTACTAGCTAAATTTGAATTGAATCCAGCGACTCCTGCAGCTACGACGAATTAACATGTCCCAAACCCGTGGCTTATAAGCAATAGTCTCAGATTGCATCATAGCAAAACCTTGTATAAATATATCATGATAATAATCCCAAAGTCCTGTTCAGACACCACAAAAGAGACTCGGGTGAAATTCTGCCTTTGCAAGAATAATAGCTATGATTTTAGCAATAGAATTATGCCCAATTATTCTTGTACGCTGTACAAGAATTCCTCTGACGTATGAGGAAATGTGCAACATTAAAAGATGCATGATAAATTAAACCACTGTTAAAACCCCCCCAAAATCTGACAGTCCACCTTCAGCATATGGGTTGTTGTTTTTAGTTGTGCCTCATGATAAAAAAAAAAGCTGCAAAACAATCCTCCACACATCCTCATGATTTTAAATCTGTTGGCATAATTTGGCATTATTTAGAGAGGGGTTAAAACTGAAATGTTTAATGCTGAGAAAATTCAACTAACTTGAAGTGCTTACCGCACTTCCTCCATAAAACTTCATGCAACGGTTCAGGATACGTCAACTATTTTCTTCACAATTTGTGAGGTTAATTTCCACCTGGATAATCTGTTGTACTTTGGTAGATGAAGTCCAAATGAATGAGGGTAAAGAGTGGCCACAAAAAACTACTTTTTGTTGGAGAAGTTTCAAAAATGTTGCTTTAAATTTACAGAGACAAATTCTTTGGTTTATGAACTTATTACTTCAGCGCAATTACAGATTGCTGTGGTCACAGCCTTCTGATCTGAACTGATAAATATTCTCTCGTTTTCTACCCAGGTACCTGGGAGTCAACGTGACTGTTTACCCTGCAGTAGGAAACCATGAGAGTACACCGGTGAACAGCTTCCCGCCACCGTTCGTCCACGGCAACCGATCATCTGCCTGGCTCTATGATAAAATGGCAGAGGAATGGGCGCAGTGGTTGCCAGAGCAGGCGTTGAAGACTTTAAGGTTTATGATAGTTTGTTTACTGTCAGTGACAATTTTTATTGCATTTAAAATGTCTGTTTGATAGTGTATAGATAAAGCTTCACAACAGATTAAGTAATTAAGTATTGTTTTTTTTTTTTTTAACAAAGAGCAACACTGTTTGACATTGGAGTTTCTCTGTGTCTGAATGGCACATCTGACCGCATGAAGAGCAGAAGTGGTGACAGCCCTCAGCACACTGCTCCTCATATAAAATGCTAGTATGAGTCTGAATTAAACCCTCCTGTGTTGGTAACAGATATGGAGGGTTCTACACAGTAGAGATTCAGCCTGGGCTGAGGGTGGTCTCCCTCAACATGAACTTCTGCGCACGAGAAAACTTCTGGCTGATGGTGAACTCCACTGACCCTGCTAACCAGCTGCAGTGGCTGGTTCAAGTTCTGCAGGCCAGTGAGGACAGAGGAGAGAAGGTTGGTTTCGTCATTTGGTGTTAAAATATGAAGTGTGAAGTGAATGTGGTTGAAGATTATTCCTCCTCCCCTTTGCCCCTTTTCTGCCTTCCCTCCCTCCAGTAGTAGCTTTCTGTCCTGGTCATGCAGGATGTCTGTGTTATTTTAATTGCGTCTAATTACAGATACTGTCGGGTAATAAACATTTTAATTACCAGTACCATCAGCTTATTTGCTGTTTGTGTTTAGGTGCATATCATTGGTCATATTCCACCTGGCCTGTGTCTCAGCAGCTGGAGCTGGAACTACTATCACATTGTCAACAGGTAGTTGCTGTTATAATTTATATTGTCAGTGAAATGTATAGTGGTGAAAAAGCAGATGCTGTTACACCTTGGATTTGGAGTGGTCTACCTTTATATTGCTGAGAGAGAGGATGTTGAAGTTCAACAGATTTTATTTTTTTAAATGTCAGTAATATATTGCAGATTTCTTATACCAGGGGGCAATGATAATAAAATTACTACAAGCATCTGTTTCCACTTCCTCTGTTTTTACATTGTAAGACTGTCATCATGCTGTAGCTTTGTATCCGAGTGTCTATTGGAGGTTCCAGAGTTTTGCTGTTTTAACAAAAATGTCTTGTTTTCAGATATGAAAGTACAATTACTGGGCAGTTTTTTGGGCATACCCATCTGGACGAGTTTCAAATGTTTTACGATGAGGAAACCATGACCCGGCCTTTAGGAGTGGCTTTCATTGCCCCCAGTGCCACCACTTTTGTCAATCTCAATCCAGGTGAGTCCATGAACCAGCTGAGTGACCTAACAAAAAACAAAACTATCTTGAGGTGTGTTTTCACTAAATCAGAGTCCCTGGATAAAAATTTACTCCAGAAAACAGCCATGGTAGGGAGGTGCTACATTGTTGTGGCTCATAATCTAGTGGTTTTAGTAGGAATATTTAAAGAAACACAAAGTTCTGCTTCCAATGTGTGTGGGGGAAACAGTCCTCAAAGCAATATTTAGGAGATTTTACCTGATAACTAGATTTTTTTTCACATTTATGTTAAGATACTCACTACAGTTTGTTTTTTTTAAAAACAGGAACACAAAAGTGTGTTAGAAGGAAGTTTCCAATTAATTTGTTACAACTTACACCACTCCATAAAGTGTGGAGTGACTTTTTTATTATTTAACAGCACTACTGCTGTGACAGAATGTTTTATTGCTGAAAATTCCAGCTGCTTGTTTTTATAGTCGGGCGCACCAAGCTTAGCAGCAGAATAAGCCGTCCGTATGTATGCTGCTGGATTTACTATTAGAATCAACAAGTAGCTCTGTTTAATGCACAACAGTGGGCACACAGGAATCATCAAGGGTAAAAACAGAAGGTAGGGACATTATGTTGTGTTTTCTATGATAGAATTTGGTGTTTTTGTTTTTCACACACAAATAAAAATATTTTATTTTGTTGTGATTCTGTGGTGTTTTTTTTAAACAAAAGTAAAACGCATATTAAACTTCACCTCATTTTCAGGTTACCGCATCTATTATTTCGATGGAAATTACAAAAACAGCTCTCGGCTTGTGCTTGACCATGAAACCTACATCCTCAACCTCACAGACGCAAATCACGACCCAAAGTCAGACAATCCAGAGCAGAACCCCAAATGGAGCCTCCTGTACCAGGCCACTGAAGCTTACGGTCTTTCCAGTCTGTTCCCGTCTGACTACAACACACTGCTGCGAGCCTTTATCAACGACGACCGCATCTTCCAGAAGTTCTGGTACCTCAGACATAAAGGACATGTATCAGAGTCCTGCAAAGAGGCATGCAAAACCACAATGCTCTGCTTTTTGCGAAGTGGACGCTCTGACGAGCTGGACGAGTGTGACCATCTCAATGGTTTTGCAGGAAACTTGGCTCGGGCTGCAAGAAAAACTCTTTGTTGACCTGATGAAAGCTAGATTTTTAGACTAAATCAGAAGTGGATACCAATACGCCAAATATGAGCCAAAAAAGGTGTTTGTTGCAAAATGATCAGTTGCACACATTTTAAAAGTTAAGCGAATATTCCATTTTGGAAATCTTATAAGAGTGCTGTTTTCAATCAGCCCCTTAACAGAGTTGAAATTAGATTTTTAGTTCAATATTTTTAAGAAGCATAATAACTCCCTGAAACATTTTGTTACTTGAAATGCACAAAGCGGTTACATTACTGTACTGCAATCATCATTTTAGCTGTTCAAATTAAATGGGTGCCTTTTATCAGGGAATGGGTAAACATGCTAATAATTTGCTGCTTTACAGCTGCTTTAGTTCTCTTTTACATTTCCTCCTATTTTTCTTTTCAGAGTGTGAGATGCAACTGAGAAAGCCTGCATACAAACTGAGGATGGGACATTGTAGCAGTATTAGCATTACCTAAGATTTAAGGATTGTAAAAAGGCTTTTAAGTCTGACACTGGCAAATACAGATTAAACTTATTTTATAATTTTCACTGTTTTATGTTACAAAGCCGTCCATAATTTTAACATTTTGTTTCCTTAGTTTGCACTTTATTTGATTAGAAAAATGTATAATGAATCAATGCTAGGACATGTATTCTCATCAGAAGTGACTTGATGTGAGAATACCTAGCAATGATGATGCAATTTGAAAAACAAGCCAAAAACATGATTGTCTGCATGACTGCAAAAATAAATCTTCGGTCTACAGTTTGTGTTGATAATGCAAGTTAATATCTGCATATTTATTACAAAAGGTCATAAATGTCATGAAGATCAAGTTTAGGGGGTTAGTTTCAGATAAACAGAAGTACAAACCAGCAATTTGTATTCTCTGCGTCTTCACCGAAATTAAAAGAAAGCCCTTTAACACAATGAAATTCTCATTAGCTCACTCATGATTTGGTCATCAACAATTCCCTACAGTAAAAATGTTCTGGTTGATTTTGGAATTAACTGTGGATCAACACCAGCAAATGGCATGGCCTAATTGACAATAGAAACAAGTTGCTTGAATTTTGTGCCTCTCCACTTGAGTCTGAAAGTTTGATTTCCAAATTTGATGCAAGTCTAGTTTTAATAATTGGTTGCTAAAACTTTGAGCTGTGCTCAAATCCTTTATTCATCAAGAACTATTGTGAAGACATCTGATTCAAGAGGATGTTAAAAGGTATCTGGTAGATGTAGCCCATGTTCTAGATTAGGTTTATGAGAGGTGGCTCCTAAACACAAAGCTTTACTTAACTGTAATGAACTAGGTTGTCAATATTCATATTTGTTCATATGTAGATCTAGTCACTTTCTCAGAAGCAGGCCTTCAATAAAAGCAAACAGATTACTGCAACTTTAATTTTGTTCTAGTCAAAGACTGAATACAAACAAAGATTACATACAAGTGTTTTCCAGATGCCTAAATGAAAAACATTGCCCAAACAAGTTGCGTACAGGAAAGAGTTTGATTCATTAGAGGTTTGCGTCACTTGTTTAATCATCAGTGTTCCAACATTTCATAGTCAAGTGCCATACATACATCAGAGCAATACCTTTGTTATTTTAATCACAGGTGCATCCAGCTCTAATCAGAATAATCATCTAAACGGAAAATCTGGGCATTTGGAAGATTATAGCAAACATTTTAGTGTTGAATGCATTAATTTCTTCACAGCTTTTTCCAAAATTACATGTTTTGGTTCCTCTTTTCTTTCTAAAGTAGCTTCAGTCAGAATCTGAGAAGAACATAGTGACACCAAAGTCCTCTTTGTATATGTTCCAGGTTTTAGATTTATGTGGGTTATCCAGCTCTTCTCTGGACAGAAACAACCTAAATAGAAAAAAAAAAAAGGTCAGATGTTGCTAAGGTCTGAGAAGAATGTAAAGGCTTTAGAAATATTATTGTCTGAGCTAAAGAAACTTACTTGTTTTCTGTTATAAAAGATGTATTAAACCAAAAATAGAACGGAACATTTTCATATCCTTTCGGAAGACTCTGGTGAAAGAAAAAAACGCAACAGTCAGGATAAACACCAACTTTTAACATTTGTAGGTTAAAGTTCTAAAAGGACTCACCGCACTTGATTCAAACATAACCTTCACGTCGCCTTCAACCATAGGCCCATTCTGCAGGCTGATTACTGCAGCATTGCTGCCTGCATCAGGAAACACCTGAAAAACAATCAAAAGTAAATAAAGTTACACAACTGTTAAATGATGATTGCCAACCAAAGGAGTCTAATGAAGCCCACCTTGCAGTTCTCCTGTGTGCTGCAAACACACTGAAAGACCAGTTTTTTCCTCATTATTATTTTCACTCTCAGATCACTGCCATCCCCTTTACCTACACCTGGGCAGGAACAAGAAAACACGCGTGCACTAGAAACCCTGTGCTGTTGAAGCAATTAATCTGAGTGGACTTAGGTTTGCAGGGTTACCTGCTATAGAGTGAATCCGGATGCTTTTAATCCTCAGGTTTATAGATGGAGGCAAATTTCGGTTGTACTTGGTCTTCATGATTTCATAGTACCCCACATAGCGGCTCTGCGGTGCAAGCAGAACAAATACTTAAGCAGAACAAATACTTAAGCAACTAAGGTATTTTTAATGATTGTAAAGAAAACAAAAAAAAAACAAAAAAAAATACGTCACACTCTACTCTGTACACAAAGTGCGTTTAAAACCTTATTTTCAGTATTTTTATTCTATTTAACCTAGATAAGCCGGGCTTGGAGAATTCTGCTGCTTGTCTCAATCTTTAAAAATGTCTTGTCATAACTGAATAATTTTTTGTGATGCAACAATGAGTTGTGGTTCACCCTGTGATAATAAAACTTAAATATTGTTTTCTAATATGCTGCTGGTGAGCTAAAGATCATTGCCTTTTATTCATTTTAAGCCTGCCCGCATTATTAATTTGACATGCTCAGCAAAAACAAAAGCCGCCAGATTTTCCTGCCGTTTTGTAGTTTTAAGTCATAAAACAGGGTACATTTATCAGCTGTACCCTGGCAGCTGATAAATGTCTTATTTTACTTATGAAAAAATGTATTGCAGATAATTTTAAATATACAAAAAAGATCACTTGAAAAAATTTAATGTGTTGTGAGCACCAAATTAGGAAGAAAAGTAATTTTCTCACCTGAGAGGGAGTCTCCACTCCCTGAAACTTGGAGCTCCGACTCTTGTCTGTCCTCCTCTCACCAAAATACTCCAGACTGTCCTGGTGCACAAACACACAGACAATAGGAAGTGGCTCTGTATTTAAAATATGCCCCTCATTCATTAACCCTGCTTTGAACAATTCAGAAACTAACCTCTGCACTCTCAAACTGGTCACTGTCAATGAGCCATGTGCACACCATGGTTCCCGTGCGTCCTGTGGGACAGCAGTATGATAAATGGTTGGTATAAAGACACTCAGTCACAGCTAACTCCAAGATAGTCAAACAAGTAGGATTCATTTTTTTACCTTTCCCTCCTTTGCAGTGAATGGCAATAATATTTTTGGGATCAGCAGACATCCAATTTCTGACACTTTCTGTGTATTTCAGCATGTCTCTGGTAAAATTCAATAGGAAGAAACCATGATAAACTACCACGCTGTTAAACATAAAACAGTCTATTCATTCCTATGTTTATCAACTAGACGTTTCTTAAAAAGGTACCTTGAATGTGCGAACACTTACAAGATGAGATCAATATAAAAGAAAACTTGCAACGCAAATATCAAACTGAAAATTACTTACGTTAAGGTGGGCACATTGTGGTCATCGATAAAAATCCGTTCAACTCTGTAGTGGAAGAACTTGGGGTCGTACCCTTTCTCACCTGAAAACAAAAAGTATCACTTGACATGGTCGACGTGGTTCATAAAGAAGAAATGCGGAATGAGATGAGCGCACAGTCCAACTCACTGCATAGGTTGTAAACTTTGTAGTGCCCTCTGTGTTTAGTATCTAGGAACCTCGCAACCTCCTGCAGAGACATTTTTTTTTATGGTGAGCATAAACTCTGACCAAGGACTTATTTACTGTATTTCAATAGTTTTATTCATGGCCATCTTACTTACATGGATTGGGTTCCTGTACAAGGCCTGTTTCCCAGAGGAGGGGAAAGACATAGCAATGACACGATCTAGAGGGACGGGAAAAGAAAGTATTTCACCTGAAATATTCTTCCAAAGTTCACATGAACAAATTAACACACCCCATGATAACCTGCATGCTTTTCTAATATTTAGACACATGGATATTTACATTCATCTTAGTAAAACTGAAATATTCAAATATACGGGGTAGATACTAAAAGAAGTCTCTAAAACGTTCCTTGTCGGACCTACAGCAGGCTCTTGCTATATTTAATATGAAAGAGCATACTGATGTGTCTCAAAAAGACACCACAGGCTTAATTGTCATGGGGGGCGTACAAGGTCAAAACATTAAATGTCTAAGGAATAAAAATCATGAAGGCCGGACAATAGTTTGCCAGAGAGAACCTGTGCAAAAATTAGCAAACTAATGTTCAATGAAAGCACAACTTTTTCCAAGATTAGATTTCTCAATAACTAACTCTGGGAATATGTGCACTGCCCAGATGTAACTCTGGAGTTTAGTGTAAGCACATTTCAACACCAATTAGCCTCTTTGGTGACATCTAGAGGGCAATAGGAGGTGTGGTGAGGACATTATTTTGTGTTTATGGCTTAATTTCTTGTAAGTGGTTAAACTGAGTGGTTTCCTGTTGTTCCTGGTTAGACTAAAGTTTCTGAGAATTCTACTGGCCCCTGAATGCCTTACACAAGGTTCTTTTTTGTGCAATAAATTTGGTTTCCTTTCCACAAATATAAAAAGAATGGCTAGACATCAGCAATTAACTAAACATTTAATGAGCTATAAAGTATTTTTTTCAATTACTGTATATTTATGTAAAAAAAAAAAAAAAGCATGCAACATAAGTTTAATGCATATTTCTGAAACATACATCACTCGTACCTGTGACATAGGTAAGATCAAGATCAAATCCATCCCTCTGATAACGTCTCTTGTTCTCTGATATCTGAATGAAAAAAATATTCTCTGAAGGCTAAATACAACAGTTATCAACACAGGGACAGTAAGTAAGTGTGACATTTATTTCTTTTCTGGCTTTCAGAAAACATACCATCCTCCTAGTGACCTTCTCCAGCTCTTTCTTCTGAGATGCCAGTCTGAAAATCCTCACTAAGATGATTATTCTCAAGAAGCGTAAGAATGTCAGAGCCCTGTCAAACAAGGATAAAAAAACAATATGAAATATTTTTCTTACATTGACAAATGGCAAGCTTCTGTTGTCCTGCATTCTTATACAATTAAAAATGCTTTCCAGGAAGATAAAAACAATGTAAACAAAATGTCATCACATCCAATACATTTAAAAGAAACTAACATTTAAGCATCTTAAAAGCAGTAAAATGCTAATCTTGCATTTTAGAACATAAAACAATGACTTCCACTCGTTTGTAATATGGACAATTTGACAAAAAGATTATAAGGCTTTGAATGCAATTTTTAGGAGTTTTTTTTTTTTTTTACAATATTTTAGGTGCAAAACAGCTAAAAATGCTTCAGAGTAATTAGCTAAGGAGGGATAACACCCACCTGGGAATGAGACTGGGCCCTGTAAGGTTGGTGAAAGTATAGACTATGGTGACAATTAGCGTGCTGACGACAACACACGCATCCATAATGTTCAACTTCGAGCTGAAGTAAACTTTGAAGCTAAAAGAGAGCCAAAAGAGATTAATAGTCAACAAAAAAGCATAAGCTGTACATTTAGGTTGTTTGTTGATAAAATGGACTGGATTTACTGAGCAACTCTGCACTGGTACTCCAAAGAACCAGCCCAAGACATGCCACACATTTCCTGTACAGCTTCCTCTTCACAATTTCCTGCTCAACAGCTAAACACACTGTTCTGCTGACACAGGAGCTTGGGAAAGCTTGCATCACTCTTGAATATTCTCTGTTCCCACATCCATAGGAAAGCACTTTAATGATGAAAGTTTTTATGAAATCACTCACATAGAGAAGGTAGAAACAAATAACTGAATCTAATCATGAGTCCTTACTTTGACTACGTCATTGTATGACAAAAGTTAATTCTAATGGTTTTCTTCTCACCCTTCCACATAGACGCGCATGAGAACGTCACCAAGAAAGAAGAAGGAGATGGTGAGTGACACAATTTCTATAATATCTCCTTCCGACCCGTTCTTATTGTGTAGCGTGAAGTCCACAATGACGAGAACAATGTCCACAATAATCAGGATCATTCCAAATACACTGAAGAAAAAATATAATTAGGGAAAGATTAGCACTTCATTCAACAAGAATGCAGGAAAACATTCATTACAATTCACAGCAAAATAACTCACCGAAACCCAAAGGACATAACAAATGGAGTGATTATTTTCCGAATCTTCCTATAAAACAAGGTGTGGGTAAGGGGGGGAAAGCAGGATTTTCATCAAATGTAATTCTGTGCAAATCTGACCACTAATTTCCAGAATGCTGCAAATTACTTACTGGTACATTGTGTCTGGCTCCAAACTCTCCTCCTTTCCATCATCAATCTCTACTTTAGCCTCTTCCATCTTCGTAATGTTCCTGACAAACAGAAAGGAAAAAAATATGAAGAATGAATAAAGTCTGAAAAAGTCTAAAGTTGAAAGTCAGAGCTACCATATAATCCAAGAAATTTCAGATCACATGTACAAACAGACCTTTGAACATGCAGATTTCATTTTATATTAAGAATTGGCACATCCCCATATTTTTAAGAATATCAATACCTACTTTACAGACCCTGTCATCGTTACGCCCGATTGGTGAAAACAAAATCTTGGTAGTACAGTATAAAGATGCAAATGAACGGTAGGAAAATTACTGCATTTCCACAATAATAGAACGTCATTGATACAGCAAAAACAAATAGTTAAATATGCTAAAAGTAAAAAAAGAAAAAATATGTTGTAACTTGCAAAATATAATTAATTTACTTATTAAACTAGCGTCAGCAGCTAATGCTGAATCAACTAACATACACTTAACCCTCAAATCAGAAGGACTTATTCAGGTTCTGCTAAAACCACAAAACCAAGCAAGCCCCCCGGATTTATCTAGCAATCAGAAAAACTCAGCAAAATATAACAAATGAATGGTCATAGATCTAAGTCGACAGGAGACTTGCCTCTCCCACATCAAAGTGGCCATCTAGCCAAGCAAAATTATATAAACCAAACATCGGCATTATAAGAACAGCAGGATCAAAGTTAAAAATAAAAAAAGATAAATCTTAGTATTTATCTAGAGCAGCTAAAGCTGCTGGTTAGCAATATGCTAACCAGAGCAATATCAGCATAAATCCTACGTCAATAACCGATCATCAGCAATGAACATATAATAGCATCTGTTTAGTTTTTCTCTACTAAACAGAGTAGAGAAATTTGGTTGCTAAAACTAATAAAAAAAAAAATACAGGGGAACAGAAGCTGTAGCTCACCAGTCGTCTGTAAAACCTTCTGGATTGTCATCTAAGCTTTCCCCTCAGCTGCGGTCGTCGCCATTATCTACTTTAACACCATAGCAACGCAGAACTGCGCGCACCAAAGATGCTGATTGGTTAAATATTTTTTTTTCCTAGTAACCACAAACTATTGGCTAGTTAATTTTATTTCTGAGACGCCCCCAGAATTTAACTATTTGTCCGGGGAAAAAAAAAAAAAAAATCACTTTTATAAAGATATGGTTTGTACATACTTGTTTAAACTGTCACCTGTCATGACTACGTTGTGAGACAGATAATGGGTAAAAATATAAATCTCCGCCTCCTCCTCCCTGAGCTACTTATTAATGCCCTGAACTATTTATTTACTGTCACTCATCTTCATGTACTCGCTGCTAAATGTGCTAATTTTGGAGAAACAATTTGCAGGAAATCCGTTTATCCGCCGTCATCGGTGGCTATGCTAACTAGCTTGAGCATTCATAACAGGATCTGATGAAACGAAAAGCTGTCGCGGTGGCAAAGAGCAAAAGGATGACGGGAAAGGGCCACATGAGGTTGTAATTGACAGCGCGACTCTGCTCTCATTGTTTCTAGTTAGCGATGGGAGACAGAGGAGCTTGATTTTTTTCACAGATTAACTGTCTCATTCCATAACGTTAGACAATGATAGTTTAAACAAATATGGAAAAATTATAAAAGTTACTGCAGACTTGGGCTAATACATTTTTTAAATCATGTTTATAGATAATTTTTAGATACCCCCAACTCCGACATTAGGGAGGGCAGCGCCCCCTATGAACCAGCCGCTACTGCTTGACTGGTCTTTTTTTTATATATATATATTTTTTTTAAAGACCAAGTAATGTTCAATATTTATGAGAAACTATATTATATCAAAAGGTTTACGCCATAATTCTCATAATTAGCAGAATAAAACCTACCACTTTGGGCTAAGGATATGAGTCACTTTCCGATTTTGTTATTGCACCTGTCAGTTAACCACAGCACCTTCTGCTTTTTCAGAAAAAGAAAAAGCAGAGCCCACCAAGAACATACAAAAGAAATTATGTTCTCTTACCCATTTACTTCTGGATCTGGTCCTGGGTCAAAGTAGACGGACATGATGAATGTGTTTCTGGAGTTGTCTGGACCGGGGAGTTTCTGATTTGGACTGAAGACGTGCCAAACCACATTCAATTCGGTTTTTGCAACGCGGTTACAGCAGCTCCTTTCTGCTCTAAAACAAAACAAATACATGCATCGCATTCATTTACGTCGCATCTATTTATTTATTCACTTATGCTTAAGACAGTCAGCGTGGTCCTTTTTATGACAAAACGAATAAGTCGTGCTAAAAAGAAAGATACGCAAAATGAAAATTCAAATCTCTAGCCACCATTTGTTTAACACCCAACCTTTGACTTTAAATGTCAACACTTACACAGCAGATTAAACCCTTAAAAACAAGCTGAGCTCCACCGCTTGCTTACCGTTAGAGTGACATCCGTGACATTATACGACAGTTCGTCTTGTGACTTCTTGTGAGCACAAAGAAAGACAGTTCAAAGGTTAACAGGGCAGAATCTTTTTTTTTTTTTTCATCCACTATCCCTCATCATTTTTTGCAAGCCTTGTAGTTTCTGACTTCCTGGACTTCACTAGAAAAAACGTTCAGCCCCTTTGTCTGTTATGAGTCATCTTTCCACCTCTGCTTACTTTTTCGTTAAAAACTCACTGAGCTTGACCGTAAATCTACCGCACACAGCTATTTACACCCCCTGAAACTTCGAAAAGTAAGCCAACAAATAGACCACAATCCTATCGCTTCTCCCTGCTCTCTCACACATCTGGTTCTAATTAAGTGCATTCCCAAACACACGGAGTTTTTTCATGGTCATATTTTCCAGTATTCCTAGTTTTCTTCTTCAGCTGAATGCAACATATGTGGGTAGTCTTTGCAAAGAAAAACAAAACAAAACATTAGCTTGCATTAAAACTGAAACTTAAACATTCTTGTTATGCTATTTTTCACATATTTTTGTACTACCAAAAAATAATACTTTTTTGTAGCCTAAACAAAATAAAAAGATTAGGCTACATGTGTTTGAAATAAAATGTGTTCCATAACATTTACTCCTACCTATATCAATGCACCCCAAAGCCTTATACACATTATATGAGATATGGGTGCTACATACACACCTTACATACCACTGGTATACATATTTTTGGGACGAATGGAACCCCATGATTAACAAGTACTAACATTAAAAGGAGACATACCACTAACCTTTTGGGCGTTATAAATAAAATCTTAATTATCTTCTGCAGGCTGAAAATTTGCCTGATAGCAAGTATTCATGTATTGCACAGGTTATCTGACTCATATTATACAGTCACAAAATGGTGACAGTTTCAACAAAAATGGGAAAAAATATATATATTTTTGTAAAAGTTACGTACCTATATGCTGTTATATGACATTTACTTGCAGGAAAAATGACTGACCACTGAATTAAACTCGACAGAGTGTGGCAGTAGAAAGAACTCTAGTGGCTGATAGGAAATTCTATCACAGAAATCCTATTATTTAGAAAAAAAAAAGGCTTTTCAATACATGTGCACTACAGTGTGCCAAAGATAATTTGCAGTGGAGTTTGAATCATTTTAAGCACTGCCTACTGTATATCTTTTAGCCTTTAGATCTTCACACAAGTAAACAACAATGAGAACAACACCTGTGGTTTGTGATTTTAGAAACTCCAATGGGTTACATACATTTTGTTTGTGTATTTCCAATGACTTTCCCATGTTTTTTATGGTAATGTTAATGTTCTTTATATGTGCAGAATTTTAAATGACACTATTTTAAGACTAAATTGTTTTGTGCTATTACACCCCTTTCTAAAATGTAACAATCATGACTGTATTTTAATTGGATGCCTGCTTGATGTTAAAAGAAACTGCCTCCCTAGAACAGCATGTGAAGAATTTTCAGTATTTCATGTCCAACAGGACATGGTGAATTCTTGGATTAAGCATGATTTAGAACCACTGTCTTTTTTGAGTAACAAAAAAAAAAACAAAAAAAAAAATCAAGCTGGTCCAACTTCAGCATTTGTCTGAAGTGGTCAGGTCTGATTTACCTAATGCGTTCCATGCAGAACCAACCTAGCCTATAAATACGGCTGACATGTTTTAGAGACGAAAGAACATATGGTATGGAGAAAACAAAAGGGAAGTGTTGTGAAATGAAGGTAGGCTTGAAGCAGTTTTGTTTCATAAAAAGTGTTTGAATCTTTGAAATGTGGTCAATAATTTTACATTTTTTTTCAGACAAATATTACTAGAAGCTTGCTATTGGTGAATACTGTAGCAGTGTTGCTACTGCATTTGATCTGCTCAACCATAGCAGCTCCTGGGCAACTTTTCGTAAGTACTTCACACTATTTTTCAGAAGGGATATACCTCCTCTTCTGACCATGAACGATATTATGAATCAACAACAGAACAGGCAAATGTCTACATCTTGAAAACATTTGTAATTTCTAACTGTAAAATTTCTTATTTCAGGAAACTGATCCATGCGGACCAGAGGCTGCAGCTCTCAAGACTAACATAAAGAAACTAGAGAATAAATTGCTGATCACAACTTGGATGGCTGAGCATCTCCAAATGTATAGATACTTCAGACCACTTGAGTTTGCTGAATCCGACAGTAAACCTCAGACTGACCCAGCACCCGATGTAAACCAAAACAACAACACCTTGGACAACAAAATTATGAAACCAATTCCTCCAGCTGGAAATCTGATTGTCCATGACAAAGGTAAGAAAGGAATTAATATCAGTTATCACGAATTTTTACTAGGGCATATAAAATAATTTAGATTTTTTTTTTTACTAAATTTACTCAATCTTTCTTTTAATTAACTTGTTACTTAATTTATTATTATATATAATAATTATGTATTACTATTATTAATAATCATCTAAAGCTTACATAAAACTGAATTATTTGAAAAGAATAATTAACGACAGCACTCAGAAACAAATTCCATGACATGAAAAATTACACTTTTATAATAAAAACAGTAACTGACTAACCAATATCTATTTAATTTCATATTTTCTTTAAGTTACACTTGTTTTGCACTTGTACTTGTTTTCTTTCCTTTGTTACACTATTTTACAAAAGCAAGATTTTTTTCATTGTTTCTATCTATTCTTTTTCATCATTATATTTAAATCTTTTCAATCTTGTTTTCTTAGACTGCTCCGAACTTTATGATAGGCTGAGATCACCAAGCGGCTTTTACCGCATCAGACCCAAGTTACACCAGGAGCCGTTTTTAGTCTACTGTGATATGGAGGATGGAGGAGGATGGACAGTGTTTCAGAGGCGTCGGCATGGAAAAGTTGACTTTAACAGGTACTATTTGCCTTACCAGATAAATAGCTGATATTCTTCAGTTGCAAAAGAAGAAAACCTTTACAGGCAGCAGATCTGTCTGAAGTAAAATATCAATTCAATCCTTCTTTTAGAGACTGGGTGGACTACAGAGATGGTTTTGGAGAATTCAAACTGTGGAATGATGAGTTTTGGTTGGGGAATGAGCACATGAATGCTCTACTGTCAGAAGGTTAGAAATAATGGTAATTATGTTATTGACACAGTGATTCTCAAATTTTTATACACTTTTATTGAGATACCAGCTTTTGTGATGTAAAAAGAAAAAATCAACTCTAAAGAAAACATCTTTCACATGAGATATATCTTTTACTATTCAACTGACACAAACCAATTTCTTCAGGGAAAAATAAAAAAGAGAAGCTGCAATGACCTAGTGGTACAAGTATTTTTAAGATTAAATTAGAGGTTTAGGTTTTGCAAAGTGGGCATGTAAATTAGCTAAATAAGGTATAATGTATATAAATCTTGGTAAGTATTGTTCTTCTTTAGAAGTCATAAGTAGTAGGCCATAAGCCAGTTTAGCTATGTGCTTCTTTGAGGCAAAATTGTGACAGCATTAAGCAAGAGGTTAAGACTGTGCACCTCAATGCTGCCAGGTTATTGTAGCTTTCTTATTTTAGTTTTCTTTTTTGTTTCCTGTAGAAGATTATTCTATCAAGTGAATTATACACATTACTTGCACATTTTAGTGTGAAAACAATTTTTAAAAATATATTTTTTTAAAATCACACAAACTTTGAGGTATGGCAGGAATATGTACACTTTTGAGATCCACTGTATTCCTGTAAATGCCTGATGTTATGTATAAAAAAAAATGTAATTTCTCTTTTTGTCTCCCTGCAGATAAAAACCTGGTGAAGATTGATCTCATGGACTGGGATGGAAAGAGAAGTTATGCATTTTATGAGAACTTCAGGATTACCGATGACGCTGTAATCGCAAAAGCATTATGTAACTATACCTTTTGGAGAAACACTATAAACCGAGAGCAATATAACTGAGCCTTTTACAAATTCTCCCTCCAGGATAAGTATCGTCTCCAGTACGGGCAGTACAGTGGGAAAGCTGGTGATGCTCTGACTGGTGGTGGAGGAATGGTGGAGCAGTGGTCTTCCTGCCTTAGTGGGATGCAGTTCAGCACTGGAGATCAGGTCAGCCATCTGAACTCCTCTTTTTAGGTTTTCAGGTGCTACTGAAAACCTAAAATCATCAACATGATTTGATGGTGCACAAATCATGTTGATGATGATTGTTATTTTCAGGATAATGACCGATTCCTTCAGGGAAGCTGTGCCAAAGAGAATCAGGCTGGTTGGTGGTTCAACAGGTATTTTCTTCAGTTTCTATTCACATAAAAATGCATCTCAAAAGATATATATCTTGCACTGTTTGTTTAAGATTGAAAACTGCCTTCTATCTGCAGGTGTCATGCAGCCAACCTAAATGGAAAGTTCTATCGGAGGGGGAAATACAAGGCTGAGTATGACAATGGTGTGGTGTGGGGGACTTGGAAAGGCCTCTGGTACTCTCTCAGACACACCACTATGAAGGTGCGCCCCCTGGTTTTTTTGGACATTGCAGGAAGTGGAGCAGGGGACATTTAAAAATCACAGGCTTCTGTCTAAAATTAAAGAAAACAAGGTATTTTTTTAAAAAAAATTATTCTTTGTATTTTAATTACTTCCTTTGCTTCAACTTCAAATTATAGCTAAAATCAACAAAACATATATTTTTTTTCCAGTGAGCATTTCTGAGAATGTAAAATTGCCAGATTTTTAAACAAACAGTATTTTAGCTTCATTGTTTCACCAGTGTTCCTATTTAAAGTGCCTTGCAAAAGAGTTCATGCCTCTCAACTTTTTTCACATTTTATGTCAAAACACCATACTTCATGTATTTCAATGTGATTCTATGTGATGAATTATAGCATACTTAGGAAATGGAAGAAAAGGATGTGTGGTTTTCAAAATGTATGAATTTGAAAATGTATTTGTCTTCAGCCCTCTTAACCCCAATCTAGATGGTGTTTAACCTTGCAGAAGGGTGAACATGCTCATTATACCATCGCAATATTAAAAGTAATGCATTAAAAATGTTCAAGAGTTAGTTGTTCTATTTGTTCTTTCAACATATAAAAATTGTTAACATAATATTGTAATAATAACTGACTTTCTATTGCTTCTCCTGTACAAAAACTGGGGATAGATCCAAGTCCAGCATCCGTTGTTCTGCCTCACTTAGCCTATAGGGGGAGCCACCGCTGCTGCTCTGGTCTCTAGACATTGGCAAAGAGTTGCACCAATCTTTCCTGCGATCAGATGATGAGACGTTAAAACTGGAGCTGCGCTGGCGTCCCTTGGTAGAGCAGGACTGAGCCTCTTTCAGTTTCCGGGCCAGGATGTTCCTTTGGATAGGTGATGGGCCACGGCGGTTCCAGTTCTGCTCAGCCCGCTCAGCTCGGTCTACACCCAGCTGTTTCACCTCACGAGACCAAGGATGTGTAAGGGAAGGACCGCCAATCCCTGAGACCAACTCTCCACTTCTGCCTTCAGGGACGGCAAGCCTCTTTCTTTCTCCTCTGCCACTAAAGTCTTTAGCATTTTTCTCAGATATTGAAATATTGTTAGTGTTTGTTCCAGTGTGCTTGACTTGACTATTATGTGCTGTCCCCATCCAAACCTTCCTCTGCTCATTACTCTGGGGTTTGGTAGTACTCCAGTCTGAGACTCTGTGTTCTGGGATGGGGTAAGACAGGTGAGGCTGTCTCTCCCATCTTCCTTTGGTCCAAGAACTTCCTTCTGGAAGTGTCCGCGATCCCACCTGAAAAGGACAATGTGGAATCACATCTTTAATGATCTTGAGTCAATTTATTTTAGAGTGTATAAACTGGATAAAAATTGAGGTAAAAAGTAATAAAGATGTCTGGATGACCTGGGTCATGCTCCTTTCTCTAAACTGCGTGGACTGAGCTGAAGAAGTCGAAAGGAGTTTGGTGTCACTAAAACTGGCGGTCCGTCTGAAGTTTGGATTCTTGTGGAAACTATTAGCCGATGCTTCATCTCCTTCTCCCCTAAGACAGGGCATCTTGCTCCTCTCTACCATCTCCACCCAGTCAGCTGTGCGGTCACGCCAGTTAGAGCTCCTCCCAGAAACAGGAGGAGGACCCAAAACTATCTCCACCCTTGGACTCAGTCTGTCTGATGTGACCCCCAATGTCCCAGATAAGGGAGTCGATGTACAAAAATGGCTGTGGTTGACATTGTCCTGCAAACCCAAGGGAAGGGCAGAACAAGCAAACTCAGTAGGTGAAGGAATTGGTGAGGTGGTGGGTGAGGCGCAGGTCTCTACCACAGTATCATGGACAGGGCTTGAAGAGACATGGTACAGCTGTGTGGCCTCTTTTAACCCTTGCTTCTTCATCTCTTTCAGCTGCTGCTGAGCCAAACGATAGCTACAAAGAATATGGAGTCTTGTTTACTAAAGTTATATGGGACAAACATAATTAAACACTGATAAAAAAAATATTGATAGAAAAAATATGTAAACATACCCAAATATTGGTGGTAGCACCTTCTGACCTGTGGGAGATAGTCTTTCTGGATCCTGTGAAAGTGATTTCATCAGTGCCTGTGGTGAGAGTGGTTGAGCTCCGAGCGAGGGTCTTTCGTTTTGGGGAACAACTGCCCCTGATGAGCAATGACCATCAGAGAGGCTGGGCCTTTGGAGGCTATGGCCACAGATGGAGGCCTCATCTGAAAATTTGCGCCCACCAGGGGAATGAATGGAGCCTCTGTGGACTGAGCTACACTGAGGGGTTTGGCAAAGCTTTCTCCACACAGTCACCACAACTGTTGCCATAATCACTGCCAAGCAGAGGGAAATACCCAACACCACAATCATGTTTCCACCAAGCGGGGATGTTCTCACAGGTACAGAGGGAAGAGATGGAGACGGAGAAGATAACACTAAGGAGTAAAAGGAAAATAACATAATATTTAAATTAGTTACGAGGATATAATCTAATCACTAATCGCACTGCAGTAGGTATTAAATTCAGCTCTATAACCACTCTGGACTCCAGGACAACGGTTACCAAAGTTGGGGTCAGGACACATAAAAAAATGTTTTTTTATATAGTTGTTACAGGAGTAAAAAAATAAGAAAGAAAAAGAAGATAAAAATATGTTTGCTTCTTGTCCCCTTCTTTTCCACAAGAAACCATTCTATGCTCATGTACTCAACTCATTGCATTTCACGATTTTTTGAAAAGTATTTTCATGAATTATTAAGATAATTAATTAAAAATGTGTAAACCTTACAGGCAATATAATTTAATTTTGTATTATAGCTGAGAAGTCTTGTTTTATTTTGCTCTATTTCCAATTTGATTCCAGTTTTGGTAACTCTAATAAAATATAGGAGATGTAACCTTAATGTAACTAAAATAGCTCCAGGAGATTTTCTGCCAATAGGATATTATAGAAAACATGGGAACCACTGCTTTAGAGAATACATATTTGTGTAAAAAAATGATTTAACAGCACTTACTCTCACAGTCTTCCAGGGAGCATAGAGATTGTTCCTTCATCATGCCAGTGCACTGCGTTCCTCGCACACCAGAGGGCAGCAAACACTCACGAACTCTTTCCCTCACTGCCTCTCCACAAGTCGCACTGCAAACACTCCATGGGTGCCAGGGTCCCCAAGATTCTACAACGCAAAATTAAACACACATATAGTGTAATTATAGTATTATACTGCTTAATCTGCTCCGCCTTTTGTCATCTTGCAAACACAATCCTTAATGTATGTTATTTGGATTTTATGTGCTCAACCAACACAAATTAAGTCAATATTTTTCCAAACCACCTTTCCTTCTAAATCTAACCATAATTAGATTTCGCCATCATAAGATTAATTTGCATATTGTTTTTAACGTATCTTATAATCAGCCAAACTGGATGGAAAGCATCTATTTTTAAAGCTTGTAACAGATTCAGAATCAAATCTAGTTCTGGACAAGATTTGATTCAAGTCCAGGCAAAAGAAAAAGTTTTCATCTAAACTCTTTTATTGCAGTTTTGGCTGTATGTAGGGACATGGCTCAGTAGGAAAGGTGAACCTCTCCCCTGTGAAAGCCATAGAAAGCTCTAGCAGGTCTTCTTCCTTGATTACCCTGTATTTAGGTCCCATCAACTCTAACCAGTTTCTCAGTCCATGCTGGAGAAAAACCTACACACAGTATTCTGTATCATAATACACTTTCAGCTCATTCACATTTACATTTAAGGTGATTACAGAGTTAGCTACCATTACAAAGAATGGTAGCTTAGGTTTATGTGTGTTTTATGAGCTGAGCTAAATATTTGCTAAATATATTTTCGCCTTCCACTGACACTGTGGATCTATAAAAAACAAATTTGGTTATTTATATTTCATATGGAAACAAAACTAATCAACTAAATCTCACCTGCTCTTCTGTAAACCACCAGACATGTCTGTGCTGGACTAGGGGATTGACTGAAGTTGAAAACAAAGCGGAAGCAATACTTATTTCTTCCTGGGTAAAAAACAGAGCAGTTGAATTCAGTCTCATTCTTCCCTTGTGTGAGCCACTTAGATGCAAGCACAGAAGAAGATTGTTCCTCTGGTCTAAACTCCATCGACAAGGAAGTTAAGTCACCCCCCCTGGCGACTGCATTATATAGCAGTATTTTCCCATTGACATGAGTGCAAGGTGGGGATATCATCTTAACAGTCATTGTGCCCAGGCAGCCATTTTTATAAGCATTGGCGTTTTCCACCAGTAGTTTGTAGGAAAAAATACGGGACAGATAGAGAGGAACGGGGCTCTTCACTTCTTGCACTGTGTGAGGGGATCGCAGAGCCACTCTTAAGAAGTCTCTCTCAGTGAACTGGAAAGCACAGGGCAGCTCAACACTCTGCGAACGAAGCGGCTTGATCGGTTTCCGTGTTTGAGCTCGAACTTTGTCAATGGTACTTTGTCCGATCTGGTTGTACTCCATATAACTCACTTCTAAGAAGAGGGCAGAGTCAGTGCCTCTGGAGCAAGCCTGAAAGTGTTCATTAGTGGATAACACAACCTGCAAATAACCAACAAAAGAGAGGTATGCAAATTATTGTTGTTTTTTTTTCTGACTGTACCACAGTAAATAGGCAAAAAATTGCTTGATACATTAAATTTCTGTTTGTTTTACCTGAAAATATTCTGAGTGGTTTCCTGTTTTCTCCACAGAAATGTGAAAAGTGGGCCATTGCACTTGTAGTTCAGAGCTCCACCAGGAGGCTGAGCTTTCTGTGCTGCTGACATTTGTTCTGTTAGCATGAAAAACAGTGGTGATGCTTGTCTGCCTCAGCAGGAACCGAAAAGTTCCTGCATACAGGAAGCAGGAACAATCAAACTCCTCCCTACCAACCAGTTGGTTGCTGGGGAGGGTCCGGGAAAGAACTGAAGTATTGGTTTCCATGTTGACTAGAGAGAGGCTCATGTAGGTGATGGTGTTATTTGATTTTGCGCTAAAATCCACAAATACACTCCCATTGCTAAGGGCCACATGGAAAGAGGGCCAAATACTGAGCCCTGCAAAAGCTGAAAAAGAGAAAAAGAGCAAAGTAAAAGATATTTAGAATTATTCTCTACACCTCTGCATTGTTGGTAAAATAACTTTTTGTTATGCATTATAAAGATAAAAAGATTCTATAAGATTCAACTGGACAAGCCAAAAGTCTTCTCCTGGAAAATGAGATGAGAAAAAGATTCAACTAGTTGGTCACAACAGCAAGAAATGTGCTTGGAGGAGTCAATAAAAGGCTTCAAACCCCAGAAAAAAAAAATTAGCTACAAAGTATAGTAGAAGCATCATTACACTGCTAGAGGCCCTTGTGCATTGATGGTGATTGCCTACAAAGAGCAAGGAATAAGAGAAAATTTGGATTATGCCATGAACTTTTATATCTACAAATAAATACAAATAGCAAACCTATATCCAATCAATCCAAGCTAGCAAATGTTAGAAAGTTTCATAAAAAAGTAAATAAACAGAACTCTATAATTTTTGTAGCCTTTTGTGGGCGTCTAAATTTTTAAGATAGACATTACATTCCTTGTTGATTATTTAATGACAGTATGTCCCACATTGTTTCTCTAACCACATTCTCACATAGTAACTTTCAATGAAATATAGATGGAACAGGCAGAAGCTGCCTCTTCATTGCAGTGAATCAATTTATTATCATAAACTTTTTTGTTAAGCTCAACTTTTTTTTCCACCTTATTGAATGATAGACTTAGGGGCTTAACATTTTTACTATGGTATTTAGAAGCCATATATCCTTTGCATTTTAGACAAAAAAAACCCCACTGCATTTTCAAATACACACTATAATCAAGATGAAAGTCTTTACGACACTCACCATATCCTATGAGCACAAGAAGGAAGGGCAGCAGCGAGTCAGCCTGTGGCATTCCGATGTCTGTTTCTCTTCTTACTTCCACACCACATGACCGTCTCACTCAACCATCGTTCACATCTATAAATCACAGATCAAAAATGTAATTGTTTTAAAAAAACACAACCATTCACAAAGTCTCCAATCTCAAATGGACAAAGACATTGAAAAGGGGTTTTCTGTCTACCGAGCTATGGAAAACAGGAAGCTCATAGTATGCAACAACAAACACTAGTTTTCTGGTTTTTTAGGTTGGTCCTCCTCTTCCTTTTAAACTCACAATGGAAATAAGGAGTTGTCGTCACAGCCTAGCTTAAGTTCCTTTGGAGGGATTTGTTCAAAACTAAGAGCAAAGTTCTATTTATGGGTGACTGCACACATTTTTGATTGGCGTTCTCTATTGCTTTAATAAAGTAGTTTATCTCAGACACAGGTAGTGATTTTAAGCCCCAGTCAAAAATAAAGGTCACATATAGTAGGAAGCACAGACTGAGAGCAAAGAAAGCAGGAATATATTAAAACTGATATTGCCATTGCAATATTTATCGATATTATCGCCATCGCATAATTTTTCAATGTGGTGCAGCCCTAAATGATGGTATTATAGAATGCATCATTTTGTATGGTAATAGAAGAAAGAAAAAAAAATGTTTTATCAGAATTCAATGGGGCACATTAACTGTGTAACGAACTATGTGGAACTATATAAAAAATACTAAATCTATATTTTTGCTAATCTTTGAGATATCCACAATTTTTATCACCACAAATTTTTTTAATTAGGATTAAAAATATCTTAAACGCCATATAAGCTCATAGTACTATGGCATCTATGCAGTTAGTGCAGATTCCCTTACTGATATCTTTAAGTACACTTTTTAATCAATTAAAAGAGCAGGTAGAGTCTGTTAAGAACACACAATGGATAGTAAACTCTCAGGCAAAAATACTACCAAAAAGATTAAACAGATAAACACATACAAAATAAATTTACAAATAAAAGTATAAAACAATAGCTGCACAATATGTGCACTTTTACTGTGAGAAAAAAAAACAAACAAAAGCATTGACTAAAAGATATAAGAGGATTAAGTCCAATACTACAATATAAAAGTTTTTTTTTTTTTTTTCAAAACGCGTTAGTTTCTCTTATGGAAACAGAATAATTGGTTATAAAATGTACAACATTAATAAAAGATATTTAGCCAACATACATTGAATTTCAGGAGCTTTTTTAGTCAGACTGCCGTCAAACCAAATAACATGCAGCCTTAGGTCTTTTAAACACACGACTATCGCTTATTTATAAATGTAAGTCACACTATTACGCGTGAGTTGTAGTAAACATAGTACGTAGTGCTCGAATATAGGAAATAACGTTGTACTTACGTGACTTGTTTGTGAAAGCCTACACATTATTTCGTTCCAGTTTCTTACTTACAGCAGGAATTGCGGTAAAATAATGTTCTCCTTCAGCCTGATAAAACGTTTCACCGACATCCAGCGGTACTGAAGCCCGAGAGTGTTTGGGTTGAAGAGCGCGTGCCATCTGCCCGTAGTCACTCAGTTAGCAGACCGCATTCATTTGATCTTCTCCCGGATTTTATTTCCATTAAAAATAAAACGAATTACTGTCCTTCAGTCCAGCCATACTGGAAATGTTATGTTAATAACCAATAATTACTGGATAATGAGGATATAGTGTCACAATCCTACTTATTTAAATAAGCTATTATAGGATAAGTCCCATGAAATTAAAATGAATAAATGAACAAATGTATTCACAGGTCAGTTTATAAATAATTACACTTAGACGTTTCTCAAAATTTGAATAGGTTGTGTAGTTATTTCATCATCTAACAATTCCATAGTTTCAATCAGTACATGAAATAGTTTAAACTACTGTGGCTCATCAGATACTAATCTTACCTTCAGTCCAAACATCTGTAATCATACCAGTAATAGCCCTGCCAGTTATCTATTAGATTATCTTTATGGGCTAAAGGTGTTGTGTAGTGTGTCACCAGAGAAATAGAGAAATTGATAAAGTAAAATGACAAAACCTTGCTAGAAAAAAGGATAATTTCTGAATCTATTCACCAAATATACTAAAAAGACTTCAAACAATGTCACAAAGATATGGAAGAATGCATATACAACTAGCATAGAGCTGAAACTAGCGGACTAAATAAAAAAGCTGTCCCCCTGCTTATCAAATATGTCACGTATTTGACCACATATACAACGGTCATATACAATACAATTTCAAAAAATTTCCTGCATTTATTTATTTTTCCACAAAAGTGAATCAACAACTTGAAAGATGTAAACTGGATGATACATTGATTTAAAACTTCATGACAAAATTGAGCCCTGGAGATGAAAAAATCTCAATATATCAGAATGCATCTAGAGTCAGTGGCCTATTAAAATTTTACCTCTGCCTAACATTCACACTCCATAACATGCACAGAATCCATTGATTTGAAAGTTGCTCTCATCGTTTTGCCTTCCTCTGAAATAAAACTACCAAAGCTCACTATTCCACAGAAAAACAGGAAATCTGTTCAAGAAAACAATGGCCAATACAAAAAATTATTCAGTGTTGCGCATAAGTGGTTAAAGTAACAAAACATTTCAATAAAAGAGTCTTATTCTGTCAGATTCTGCATATGCATTTTGACAAGTAATAAATAATAAGAAAAATAACCAAGGTATATTACCGTACCTTTATTACATTTGTCAGGTCATAGAATAGTTCTATCAGTCCACCTTGCACTGATAAAGTAGAACATGCAATATCTTAAAATTTAAACAAATTTGTATTGACCTACTTGCCTCAAGCCAGGTTTCCTGAATGAATTGAGTTCAACTATTATCAATAAGTGAACCACATGGCAAGCTAATCTAATCTGTTTCACCGACCTTCATTTTTCCTTCAGTGAGAGCTGTGAGGGGGTGGGGGGGATGCAGGAAGCTCCTCTAGGGATGAAACAGTTTACTGATCAGCTCAGTTCACAGCGGGGACAAAGAGTGATCTGATTCTGAATTTCAAAAGCTCCACACAGATCAAAGCTAAAAAGATATGGCCATTGACTGGTACATATTGCTAATACGTATTGTAATGTTCATATTTTACAAATGTATTAGTTTCTCTGCAGTAAGTTGATATGGTAAAATGGCAGCTTCCACTGCTCGACAATAAAATGCTTTAATTTATGTTTAGTCACAAGTCTATTTAGTTACAAGTCATAAGGGGTCAATACAGAAATATCTCGACGGAGGTCATTTGGAACTGACCCGTTTTCTAGGAAACGAGCCAAATTGGAAGGAAATTTTGTAGCGGTTTATTAAATTTTGACCTGTAATGAAAATGATGGAACAGAACTAACTTCTTCTGATAGACAAGACCGGAAGACAAAATACCAAAGACAAAGTCAAGTAACATGGTTCGCTGAAATGCTGCACATCCAGACATGCTTTCACATTGCTCAACAAACAGGACAACAAAAGTTTCCAACCATTTATTATCAAAATGTGTGGCTTACTTTGGAACAATGGAACCAGATACTAGAGGGTGCAAGAGTTTCATAACAGTGTGCTGGCTTCAAATAAGCCTGCAGGTAAATCACAAAGACAAGAAAGTGGAAAACATACATCAAATAAACAGAGAGCATTAAGTGCATTCTGTAAAATAATGTAGAATCTTTTCCTTATGTACAGTAATTAGAGGTAAATTAGAAAAATGATAATTAAGACAAGAACTTTGCCTCACACATTAGGTAATCTAAAAAAAAAAAAAAATAGAACAGCAACAAAGAGGACCCACACTAACAGTTCATGTATAGTTTTTATGTTCATCCTATATTATTAGCATTTATTTAAACAGATCAAAAACAGTTTGGGTAAAATCTTAAACCCTCAACAGAGTCATCCCTACAAAGGTGGCCCATCTTCTCGGCAAGCAGCAACCTGAGAATGAAAAGCAAACAGAACACATATAAAGAAGAGCAAATGTGCAAAACAGAGCAAAAAAAAAAAGAAAAAAGAAAACATTAACAAAACTATCAACTGTCAAACATAAGACATAGATGATGGCTATTTTATGTTAGCTTACCGCTCCTTGGACAGGAGAACTGAAAGACCCAAGAGCTTTGCAAACTCCTCTGCTGTCAGGGAGCCTTTTTCTGTCACCTGCAATTAAATCACAAAGACAGGCAATAAGGGTAAATACCTCAAATATTTAGCAGATAGTGGAACAAGCTAGGGTATGATGTTCGTGAAGGTTGAAACTCACATTGTCCAAAGCTGAGGCTATCATTTCCTCTTCACTGTGAGACTGCAGCTGGACCACCATCACACCACTGTCAAACACACGCAGCCTACACACAAGACAAGACGCCAAAACAAAAAAAAAAACTGAAGCAAGGAAATCGGTCAGGCATTGAGAGAAAAGCCAAAAAACACAGACATGAAAAAAATATACACATAAAATATGAAAGAAAGGCACTGTTGATTAATTAGTGCAACAGAATGTGGGAAAACGTGGATTATCTTATAACTAGTTGAAAAGAAGTCATTGATCAGGACTGATCTACAGAATGTAGGCATCTGACCTAAAGGTATAAAACATGGCAATAACTGAGACAAGACCAACATAAAAAAGTTAATGAGACACAAATATCCTTTGGTTTTATTTCAGGACATCAGATTAAAAGGGGCTTTAAACATATGGATTCCACACTCCAACTTAAGAAGATAACAATTTTGAAACCCATGTATTATCTTCCTTAACTTCACTAGTTCTCAGTCAAATAAAATCCCAGTAATATGCATAGAGGTTTGTAGTTGCAGCACAAAAGGATTTAAAAAGGTCCATGATTACTTTACTGAAATACAAAGTTTATGTTCACAAGGACCAGTTACCCAAAACCAATATGGGAAAACTTGGCTTTTGTTATTTAAAAAAAAAAAAAAAACAAGAAAAAAAAAAACAGAGGAAGTAACAGGAAATGACAGCTGCGGAAGCCTGGACAGACGTTCTCAAAACAGGAAGCCAGGCAGGAAGAACCTGGTCAGCTTTGTGCTATGCTAAACACTTAACCTACTCAGCATCTACATGAATGTAACGCATACAGATAATTTAAACAATGCAATACAAACAAGTCAAACTCACCTCAAGGGTAGTTTCAAGGACTCAAACATTTTGCAGGCGTTTAGCAAATCTTCAGGAGATAAAAGCTGGGGGGAAAAGGAAAGAAAAAAAAACATAAGCATAGATGTTTGTCTGGGGTGTAACTGTACAAATTACCAACTTATGTCACATGAAGCATCAGCTGACAGGATCAACATGTGAGCATCACCTCCATCCCCCTGGCACGGTTGACGAGACAATACACCTCTGTGAGAGCCATCATACCGCCACGCTCCTGAGATGGCAGCATAGAGAGAGTATGAAATTTATGCAAGAGTCGCAAGAATAAAACCTGAATTTGTTTTATTCTTGTGTAGAGAGCAGACAAGTAAGACACCCACCTCTAGAGGAGCCTGCAGCATATCTCCCAGTTGCTTAGCCAGCTGCATATGATAATGAGTACCAGATCCGTGTGTTTCCCTCGTAACAGGGTTAGCAATGCCCATGCTCAAGAGGTAAGACTTAAAGCGAATTGTCTATGGAAAGAAACATAACTGTAGATTCAAAAAATGTTGCTAATCTTTGAGCATCAATAAGTTAATACCACGCAATACGGTATCCGATTCATACTTTAGTAAATTTAAAGAACGAAGGGAAAAACTTATATTTTTAAGTGTTACTGTATCCGATGTTGTTGCTGGTATTCTTACCTCATCTTCTGTTATGTCTCCCTGTTTGTCTTTGATCTTGCTTGCAATAGATCTGGACAACTCCACCATCTCTTTGGCCTGCCAGTTAGATGGTCATTTAATATCACACTGGAGATTGATATTGATCAAGAATATGCGGACTTTTCACTTCTGACTGAACATATGCACGTCAAAAGTATTCCTACCCCTGTAACCTCTTCAAAATGTGTCATCTAACCAAAAATGTATTTTATTGGGACATAACAGGATTGTAACCAACACAAAGGAGTGTTTACCTGTATAGAGAAAGAAAAATGATACATGCTAATATGCATACACATGCATTTAGCCCCCTTTAATCTATTACCCCTTAATAAAATACACGGCAACAACTGCTTTCAGAGGTGATCTAATTAGTATAATATGCTGGACATGCCAGGGTTGTGGAGCTAAAAAAGAAGGCTTTGGAAAGGAGTGATATGAAGCCACTTTGCCAGTTTGCTACAAGCTACATAGGGAATATAACAAACATGTGGAAGAAGGTACTGTGGTCAGATAATATCTTCAGGCAAGATTAAATCCTTGGAAAAACTGACAATATATGTAACTCTGAACACATCATTCACATGGTGAAATATGGTAATTGTATGATAAATTTAGCTAAATAGCCCAGCTATTTTACAGTAAAATCTCTAAATGTGCAAAACTGATAAAGACATACCCAAAACAGACTTGCTCCTGCCATTGCCTCAAAAGATGGTTCTACATCTTTTGCGGCAAAAGATGTAGAACCATGTTCAGCCATAGGAGTCCTATTTACTCAGGATGGCTGAAATCAAATGCATGGAACATTTTCATTTGTAAAAATAGTCACAATTGTTTTTGTCCTATAAAATCCTAATAAAATACATTGACAGTTGTGAAATTCAAGGGGTATGATTACTTTTGCAAGGTACTTGCAGATAACGTCCATTATATATTTTCAGGAAAACACAATAAAAGCTTCCTTTACCTTCACCATAAGCTTACTGAGGTCCTCAAAGGCCTAAACAGAAATATGAAAAGTTGTTGAAGCTTCAGATGTTCAGAAGGTTTAATAGTAAAACATAAATATTTTACAGAACACTCTATCCATGACTACCAGACAGTTAAAATGCAACTTTCATGTTAGCTTTTAAATTACCATTCCTCCATATCATTGCCTTTAGTAGCTTTTATATTTTATGTGATGTCAGGACTTAATTTCTGCCTTCTGAGATGTTTCCACAAATTAGCTGAAAATGTGGTCATTCCTTTGCTTTTTTTTTCTCTTTTTTTGTTTCCAGAGATTACCTCAGAAATGTTCTTGTCCGTTTCTTTCCTCTTCTCCTCTATCTTCCTTTCAATGCCAACAATTCCCACTGCGCGTGTCCTTCCTGTCTACATGTCCACAAAGGGAAAGAAAAACACATGCAATTAAACAGTAAATTCAACAGCTGATAACTATAATCAAACGACAAAGATACATAACAGCAGATAAAACTCTCTATATTTAAAAATATTAAGGGAAAATGGTGGATTTTATTTAACTTTACTGGCTGTTCTAACTGTTTAAAAAAAACTATGTTTAATTAGCTCAACATAAAAAATGTAAAAAAGACTGCCACCCAGTGGATAACAATTAAACTGGTCACAAAAATCTGATTGAATCTTTAAAGTCCTAAATTTGCAGCAGGACGATCCTCTAGCTCTTAAAATTGCAGTCTGGAACAATCTTCTCAATTAAGATAAATTGAGAAGGATGTTGTTTGTTCAGATCCTAACCTGAGGCCCAGTTCCTGTTGAGATGGGTTGTGAAACTGGCGTATTCTCCCACCTTTTCTGGGTAATCTCTTCTGTCAGTCTCCTGTAAAACTGCAATTAAATGGAGCCAGGTAATCAAGAATAGAAAATCTGGAAGACACTGCAAAGATTAAAAAAGAAAGAGCTCTGAAAACTGTGTGCATGTGGGAATACCTCAATCTGCCCATGTTCTTTAAAAGACAGCTTGATGAAAGAGTACTTGCTGTTCTGGTATGGACCAGGCTCCTTGTTGCCAGGTGATGGATGCAGGTGGATTACTATTTTTGCACTTTAAGGCAAAAAATAAAACAGTTAATCATACAACTTAAATAGATTTAAGTTGTGTGACACTACTAAAACAAAAAATATTACTTATGATTAGTGATAACCTTTTTATCACTATCTTTAATCTTCTTTTTTTTTTTTGCATTTTTTTTATAATGACATTGTCCCCACCACTCCTCAAGAGTCTCTCGGTCATTAAAATAGGGCCAAATGTATTATTATACCGTACTATACAATTACACTTTTGACAATGGGAACGGTTGTTACAGTAAGATAATTGAAACTAGCTATCTAACTATCCAACTTCTGTGTACCTCTTTCCTATTCCTGCAGCCTGCTCCTCAAAGAAAATAATCTGAGACAGGGGCATGGCCATGCAGCAGTCCTGTCAAATGGAAAAAAAGAAATTCACAAGTCATAATTAGACAAATCATAGAAAAGCACTTTTAACTATAATATGTTATAAAACAATCATCTTAAATGTTAAAGCAAGAACAAAAACTAGTAATATGAATGAATTATTTACGGTGCATGTTGACCAAAGTTATTTAGGGTGAATATTGACCAAAGTTTTGGTTTAATGTTGTAAGTTACATGGCAACAATCATAAGTTGCTGTTTACAATAAAAGGAGTCTATCATAAGTAATAATACTTTAACTACACATCTCATATCCGCAAACAATGCTGCATGTGTAAACTGTTATTTTACACATCAAAGATCAATTTAAGATGAGAATGAATAACCTTTGCTTTACTTGTATTTAAAATTTCCTTACGTGATTCTTTCCGTCCCTCCAGATCAACCGATGTGTACTCAACAAGGCGACTCCAACATCCAATTTTGCCTGGTAGTTACACAGGAAGTAATTTTTCATTATGGCAATAATCTTAACATGTTTCGAGTATGAACAGTTTTATAGAAGTTTTTTTTAATACTTGCATGTATATTGAACAGTGCCTGGACTCACTACAATCTAATTTACAGAATTTCTTACTTAATTTTGCGCCTCTGTTTTGGCAGCAATAAAACAACTGCTAATAAATAATAAAACTTTACCTTATCGTCACCATCATACAGTCTGACACCTCTCTGCTGTATCACTAAAGTTTCGTTTATTTCTAAGAGCCCATTTGACCACGAAAACCGGTCCATTTTTTTCTCTTTTAAGAAGGAAAAGACCACAAACACTATATTGCTCAGTTTCAAACACCCGTTCTATATTTACTTCCTGTAAGCTGTTTAAAAGTCGCCTGCATAGAATCACTAACATAGCATTAACTGTAAAATATGAATGTTGCAGAATCCATGTTAGATATGTATAATTTATAATATGGGGTGTTTTTCCCCCTTATTAATTGTTAGCTGTTGTTAAAAAAAAATCTACACCAAATGTTTGAGATCAGGTACCTCACGGGTGTTCTTTCGTTGTTGACGTCCTAGCGCCAGCTGTCAGCAGCACTAGCTAGCTGAACTTGTGCCGTTTCTTGCACTCTTCATTCACATTTTAACGATTTTTATAAATGTGCTTGCAACGGTTGTAATTTTATTACGAGCCTGTTCGAACCAAACGTGGCAGTACAACCGGTCGCATATTTGTTTGTGTATTTTTTGTTGTATCTTTTTGTCACGTCGTCGTCTCGATTTGAATAACTGTAGCACGCTAGCTTGTTGTTAGCTACAGCCACATTTAGTTCTGCTCTGCAGACACATCTCCTATTTGGAAGTCATTGTTTACTGAGCTAAGGAGTATTTTAACCATGCAATTATTAAATATTTCACTGCACTCGTATAATGTCTTAAATCTTGGTTTTAGTAAAAAATGAGTTTATGTTACAAGTCGAGGAACAGAAAATAGATTTTAACCTAATCGTATCCGAATGTTTTTTATTTTATTTGGCCTCACTTGTATTTTAAATATTACATTAACCTTTATAGTTGTATTGTAATCAATAACAAATTATCAAACATGGATAAGAAATCTTTTGACATCGTCTTGGATGAGATAAGAAAGGTATTAAATGTATGTCTGATTTGTAATTCTTATTATTTCGTCTACAATATTGTTTACGGTCTACGTTCTTTCAGTGTGTCCTTACGGACCAGCGGATCAGAGCCATAGAGCAGGTTCATGGATATTTCTCCAGTGAGCAGGTAGGGTACTGCCCAGACTCCTTCATCTTTATGCCATGGTTGCTACATATCCTATGGGTGATAATTCACACTTGAATCACTTTAAAGTATGGATAAAATTGTAAATCAAATTTCTTATTTCAGTGACAAATGTAACAATATGACTACACTAACAGTGAGAGGTATTCATAGCCCTGGAGTTTTTCCACATTTTGCTATCTTACTATCATACACTTTGTGTTGTATTTTGCTGGCAGGCTGATCTCAATAGGGTGGATATAGGGTGATGTTTAAAGATTTCAGAGATTTGTCAGGGAACAAACAGCATCAAGAAACAGATTAAACCGCATGGAGGATAGAGTTGTGGAAAAGTTTAAAGCAGAATTTAAATGGCTTGAACAATATCTTAAGCTTAGAACATCTCATGGGTCAAGTTAATACATAGTCTAAACATAGAAACAATATTGCATGATTGCAAACTTACCAAGATCTGGCCATTTACCTAAGCTCACGGGCCCCAGCACAGTTAATATCCGTTATGGAACAGTAGCAAAACAATGGACAGTCGAACTCCAGTTTCAACTTTGACACATGCAATGTAGGAGAGAGTAAACATGTGCAAGAATGTGCTCTGGTCATATAAAACCAGAAAAACTTTCTGGCCTCACGCAGCATCCCTATCGTAAAACATTGTAATGGTAGTGTCATGAAGATGTTGCTTTTACTCAGCAGGGATAAGGAATCTAGTCAGAGAAATTGGGAAGGTAGATGTGGCTAAATACATGACAACTGTAGAAGAAGGCCTGTTACAACCTACGGCAGATGCTAAATTATAGTACTTGTACATGTTAGAATGACAGAGATGTGAATCCAACTGAGAATCTGTGGTAACACTTGGACATTGCTGCATCCAATCTGACTGAGCATGAGCTATTTTTGAAAAGAACAGGCGAAAAGTTCAGTGGATGTGTATAGTTGGTACAGAAATGCCTTACGACATGCAGCTATGATAATAGTTAAAGCCGGTTCTAAAAAGGAACCGGCTTTAACTTTTTAGATCCAAGGAGGGATAAATATGTAACACTCCAGCCATTTCAGACATTTATTTGTTAGAAAGTTTGAAATGCATTTCACAATTTCCTTCTGTGTAACAGGATCCATTTAGTTTGTAGTTGTAACAAAATGTTCTAAAGTTTCTGTGGTATGAATACTTTTCAAAACATTATATTTCACCTTACAGAAAGTATTATATTTTTTGTGTTTTGTTTTTCCAGAGCTCTTTTTAACTTCATTAGTTCTAATAAGATACTCAATGTGTGCAGGTGATGGACATCCTGAAGTACTTCTCATGGGCAGAACCGCAAATCAAAGCAGTTAAAGCACTGCAGCATGTAAGTAGGAGCACTTTTGACTAACTCAGGCTGTGCCACTCATATTTTCACTGATCAGTCTCACGTCCCACATGGTCACAGTGCTCCCTCTACTATATCAATCACTCATCACCAGGGTAGCAAAGCATGTCTTAAAAACGCTTTACAAAATGGAGGCCTAATATTGCACCTCGTCTTTCTGTTCTCTTTAGAAAATGGTTGCAATCCCTACAACCAAAGTTGCAAATATTCTGAACTGCTTCACCTTCTCCAAGGACAGACTTGTTGTCCTGGAATTAATAGCTTTGTGAGTACAGTTTAAAATGCCATTTAATGTGGTCAAATGTTGTTTGTAAATTGGTGTGATTTTTCAATTGATAGATGGTTTATTCAGTAGGCATGTCTGTTTCCAGGAATATTTCAGATGCTCAGAATTATCGACCGGTGGAGGATCTGTTCCGGATACATGCATCTGAGAAGAAGCGTGCTCGCAGGATATTGGAGCAGGTGAGTACAAAGAAAAATAAAAAAACAAAACAGTTTATACTTTATCAAGAATTACTTATTTTAAGAAAAAAATGGTAGCTACTTTGAGAGCTAGATGAGTTAAGTAATTTATCATTTTAAAAATATAAAATAAAAAATGTAATCAAAACCGCATGTCTTTGTCTTGTTAGGTTTGTAAGGTTGGTTGCAAGGCTCCTGTAGCCATGATCTCATCCTGTGGAATGATTCCGGGAAATCCATACCCTAAAGGCAGGCCCAGCTTGGTCACTGGCACTTTTCCTGTGAGTATAAACAATATTTAATAATTAACTTACTTGAATATAATTTATATGAAATGTCTGTGTTTATATTAAACTTAAGTGACCTCAGTTCTGCTACAATCTGCTCAATGCACAATATAGTGTTGTTTTGTTATGGAGATTGTTATAAAATACCATTGAACATGCTTGCTGATTAAATTTTTTGATTGGATGAATTATACATTAAAAAGAAGAGGTAAACTTGTTTGTCTGAGGTTGAATGTTTATGTTTTTCTTAAGGATGATCGTTTTGAAATGACAAATTTTGCTTCTAACCTCAGGGAATCCTTCCAATTAAAAAAGGCAGTGAGAAAAAAGAAGATGGCTCCAACAGTATGGAGGGGAAAGGAATTGCTTCCAGGATTATAGGACCTTTCAAACCTGTAAGTCCAGAATTGATAATGAGATGTATCGATGTATATGTGTCAGAATACAACACATTTTCTAATGCGGTGAAATCTGACTACTCCCCCAAATTTCACTAAATCTAACACAGAAGCTGTTAGAGGTGCTGATGTTTTTAGCAGTAAGAGGGGCCCCTAAGACAAATTCTGCTCAAGGCCTCATGCAGCCTTGGACCGACCCTGCATGATGAGTTAAATCTGTTGCACTGCGCAGAGATGCTCAACAAACGGGAGATTTAATTCAACGTTGCTAATGTGACTTTAGTAGCTCCTCTATTTTGTGTCTGTTGAGTTTTTAACAAAGGGACACGGAAACTATTTTGGTTGGTCCAGTTTATGGGATGAGTTTCTCAGATCTCAGGTCCTACTTTAAATGCATAAACTATAAACCCATCTTCTGAAAACATACCTTTTAGGAATAAATCTGCTCTGCCAGTGAAACGCTCTGAGCAGCAATCCGGCTTAATAAAAAAAAAAAAAAAAATTGTTCTTTTTTATTTATTATTATTATTTTCCTAAAAACATAAACAAGAAAAGCTTAGCCTGGCGGTGGGGCTCATAAAGCATGGCGGGCTGCCAGGCCTATAATATACTGGGGGGAACCCTGTCTATGTATTTTTTGGGGAATTTTAAGACAAATATCAACACAAGATTGTGAATAATTGTGAAGTAGTATGTGGGTGAACTTCACCCACATACTACTTCACAGTGTGAAGTAGTAGTGATAGGATACTGGGTTTTTAGACTTAGTTTTTTTTTTTTTTTTAACAATTAACAATCAAAAAAATGTGGGCATTTGTATTGAACAAACATAAAAAACCCATTAAAATAAAGTGTTTTGCAACATCTAATACGCTACAGTATTTACTAACTTGGAGACTTCTGAAGGTTGCCACAATTTCAAATCAGAATCTCAATAAAGTACATCATACAGTACAAGTTTTGGTTTGTATTATAGGCTTTTATAAGTGTTTACATTTTTTGTTTTTTGTTTTTAGTTTCCCTCAACTTACAACCCTCATCGACCTGTTCCTTACCCTATCCCACCCTGCCGGCCTCATGCCACCATCGCACCAAGTAAGAAACAACAAAGCAAAGCACACGTCTCTGCAGTGTAACCTACTTTAGAATTACTTTGAACATCATGCAGCCTACCCGTAATTTAAAAACAGAATGCAGTCACAGGGTGTGTTTTCTGACTGTTACTCTTGTATTGATTCTGGTCCATTTGGATGCTTATTCTATAAGTTTGTGTCACATTTGTAATGCAGACAACTTTAATATCTGCAACTGCTACTTAGGTGCGTACAACAACGCAGGCCTTGTTTCTGTGGGAGGGGTCATAACAGCCAACGTGCCCCCTCCCCCCTACCACTCTTCTCACAAAATAGCAGGTATGATTCCTTTAAGGCAAGTTGTGCCTAGACTCTTTCTGAAGCTTGCAGCTTACCTTGCTGGCATGCTGCTCACCTGTGCTTCTTCAGTTTATCAGGTAACTGATTTCAGTTTAACTTTGGTTGGAGCGCACTGATTGACTAGAAAAATACTACAAATTGCAACAAGTTGCAATTGCAGTTTACTATTATTATGACATTGTTCTTGTCTGTATATCGTGGATAAATACTAGGAATGGGCAGTAATATCTTATACTAGGTAACAGTCTAGAGCATTTATGGCTATAACAGAAATAATAAAAGTGATTATAAAAATATATGATAATATATAGTATTATGAAAAATATATTTAAAAAAATCCACTGTAGTGTTTCTGGCTTTGACTGCAAATCAAAGCCAGAACCTTCACAGTTTTTAACTAGATTTGTAGTTCTAAAACTGTTTAGATGGTAAAAATATAATTAACACTCCTTTTTTCTTTTTGCAAACATATTAAACATATTAATGATGACAAACTGCCATCCCAAGACTTTATTGTAAGATTACTGAAGTGCTTTGGAACTAAGCTTATTTAAGATTGTTCAGATGTCAAAAAAACATTTACCACATTGTTAAATAGGAAGCCCAACTTCCAACATTGCTGTTTCATAATTTCAGAAACATATACATGTAATTAAATGTCCCAAAACATCCATGAATCTGAGTCAGAATTTTTGAGTAGAAAATGTGATTCCTGTAAGCAAATGGATTTATTTTAAATTGTCGTTAATTATATGTACTGCAACATTAGTTATGCACCATAAAGTAAATATCAAGGCTCGCACACACAAACACAAAAGAGGAAGCATTTTGGCTACAGTGCTCCATTTTCAGATTCTGTGCCTTGTAGAATATCAGAGGTATTTCTGTTATCTGGTCAGAGTATAATTTTTTTTCTTGTGAGTATAGGTTTGGGATTCTAAAGACAGAAAGATATTTAAAGATTTAAACTTGGACACTTAGTATTTTACTCTCTATAAGTATCCTTTCTGTTTCCATTTAACATTCATTGCTTGGGGTAGTCGTTTTTTAATTGCAATATTATTTTTTATTATGGAACTACAGCTGGGTTTCCAAAACAGTTGGTCTGTTTTGTAAGATGCAAAAGAAAAAGATTTGAGATCCTGTATTTCATTGAAATGACACTTTTGATATCATCAAGTAATGACGATAAAGGATAATGATAAATAAAAGAAACAGGTTTTTGTCTTTTTGACTGCTCAAGTTAGAAATTTTGTTTCATAATCAAAAGTTAACAGCTGATGATCAATCAGTTTAGCTAAATAAGTGAGGGTGGACATGCACTGTTGGTGATTTTCAAGATCCCACCTCTCACTTAATGACATCTAAAATAGACTGCCTATTCCCTGCATAAGAGTAGTGGGAGTTTTGAAGAGTTCAGTGATAACTTTGCTTTTGTCTCGATTTTACAAGACATTCCAACTTTCTTGAAAATACAGCTGTACATTCTCCAAACCCTTTGGGGACATCTCTTGCAACCAAATTTCTCTCATTTGGTTTAACTGAAGCATTTAAGGTTAAAACCACGGATGAGAAGAGTTATTAGCTGTGATAAAGGTTAATTTAAGCACACACCAACCTGAAATCATGATGCAAACATTTCCCCAAAGGTAAGATGGAGATGCCTTTTAAAACTATTATTTCAAATACCCATAAAAAGCTGCATGTAGGAATGCTTCTTTGCTATTCCTCCTTGCTTTTTCTCTTCTTTTGTACACATTATGCAAATGGTTTGGCTTATTTTAATCTTAATTAAATATATCACAACATAACTGACCATAGTTATTTTTCAAAGATCTTACTTATAAATTGAATATAATTTTTGACAACCTCTATGTTATTTTCAGGTTACACCAAACCTGGGAATCCACAGAACACCACACCTGGAGTTAACAGTGGGCCACTTCTCATTGCTCATGGGTCCACTCCTTCTACCCCTGCCCCATCCCAGGCTTCACCTTCTCAGCCACCTCCCCCAACCACCCCAATTACACCAGTTTTTCCTGGGATGGTACCTTCCCACAACTTGAATGCCCCCTCTCCTTCCCCATCTCCATCTCCATCTGTGATAAAAGCTGGACCGCATACCCCCAGTGGTCAAATCACACCTACACCTTCGTCTGTCATTAAAGCCCACACCCCCTCGGGGACTCCTTGTGGAACTCCTGTCCCAAGCAATGGGGGTTTTTCCTCTTCCCCCTTCCATGGCCTTTCTCGACCAGGGACCCCTGCTGCCTCCCGTAGTGGCCAAGACTCCCAGTCGCAGTCAAATTCCATCGGTTCAGCTCAGCAGAGGGCCTATTCCCAGTCTACGGACCAGCAGTCAGGGCCCTGCTTCTCTGGCATGCACCCACAAGGAGTTAACCCATCTGGTTCGGTGATCCGAAGTTATACCCCTTCCCCTCTCACTCCTGGATCTTCTACTCCAGTTATCCCAAACTGTTCCACCCCAGGACCCAGTCCAAAACCCTCCCCTGTCCACCCAAGCCAGGTTCAAGCTCAGGGTGTTGTGGCTGGAACCCTGAACAGACACTCTGGGGGCAGCAACAGTGGCAGTAATAGCCCCGTCCCCTCAGCCTTTAAGGGCACGTCTCGTTCTGGTACGCCGTCGGTCAGCCCACTGGTGACACCTAGTTCGGCTCAGGCTGCCCTCGCACGTTCTTTGGGTCTGACACATCCCTCAAGTTCTCCTCAAGCGTCTCTCCCTACTCAGGTTGCTATCACTGGCCTCCAAGCAATGTCTGCCAGCCCTGTTGCAACTCATTATCCAGGTCTGTCCCCTTTTCCGGCACTGTCTTCATCTCTTCCCTCTGCCACCATTCCTACATCAGTGCCTACAGTGCCTCCCTCCACCAACCATCCACCATCTTCTGTCTACCAGGGCTTAGCCCCTGGCGCTGCCCCCTCTGCAGCATCACCTTTCGCTCTTGGCCTCACCTCTGCCCCCTCTATATTCCCAGGCCTTTCTCCTGGGCCTAACCCCACAAGCTTCCCTGGACTGGCTGTATCAGGTGGGGGTGGCACCAGGAGCCCTGTGTTACCTTCATTCATGGGACTATCAGGAGCCACTCCATCCTCAGTTGCATCTGTGGCCCCGCTGCAGGCAGCCGCAGTTGGGGTTCCCTCTTCATCACCAGTGTTACCAGGGTTTGCATCTGCTTTCAGCTCCAATTTCCAGCCAGGGTATGTGAACTTGATTTTTGCTCAAATGTTCACACCACAGTATTTTGGGTTGTTAAAGGTATACCAAGGTTTTAACAAAATACAATTTACATTTACAGTTTTACTGCCAGTCCGCTTACTGAAATAAGGCTTACACACTTGTTACACACAGTGCTTAGAGGACAAATTCCCTGCTGGAGCAGATTCAAAGTACTCATATATATTTTAAAGATTAAAAATTTTACATCATACATATTTTGTGGTTTAAAGTATTTTATTGAGATGACCTAACAATTGCTGGAGTAAGCAGAATATTCTTTTATTCTTATATTTTAAGCAAAGCTGAAGGCATTATAATTACAGGTAAATTGTAATCTGAGAGGAAAGGCAAACATTATGAGTATTGTGTCCCAGCCAACATTATAAAGATTGATTGCGTAGCAGCCCCTGGTGCTTGCATGCATTATGGGTGCATGCAAGCACCCATGATGCATGCAAGCACCAGGGGCATGAATGCATTCTCTGTAAAATAAAATATTCAAAAGTTGCTTCATCTTTCATCCATTCCAAGATGGAGTGCCCTGAAATGACGTCAGGATGCATTGTGTTCACTTCACATTAATCATCACAAAAATTACATTATTTAACTCAAAGTTCTCATAAAAATGATTTTCATTTAACAACAGTAGCAATGAATATTTAAATAAAAGCGTTTGGATCACATTATATATTGTTGTTTGTGTAAAAATAGTAAAACATTAAAACCCTATTCATTTTAATCATACTGTGATAATCTCTTACTGGTCTACACCAAACTAGAACATGTCCATTATGTCATATGAGTATAATAATCTTATTCAGTTTGACAGGTAATATGCCATTTAGTTCATTTAGTTTAAACAAACATAAAGTCCAGAGAACAGACATTGAATGGCTGTTATATTTGGTTTTCCATCCATTCTTTTTCTAGTAATGACACAGCACAGTAAACAGCGGGTAGAATTACCACACAATGAGTGGAAAAATGTGACATTGATTTCCACTTGCTTGTAAAGTCAAAACGCACGGGTATCATAAATCCTGTCTATCAATTTTCCACAACTATTGTGCATAATAAACCTAATGCGTCCGCTACTCTGTGCAAACTCCTCTTGTGCTTTTACTCTACGATTTCAAGTGTAGACTTTCTATGTTCTTTGCCAGCTCGGCAGAATAATGACTGCCAGTTATTTTTAATCTCGGAGGCAGAAGCGTAACCTTTTGATGCCATTTCATGTGCTGAAAGAGCAGGTGTTCCCTCAGGAGAGAGTGAATAGAAGCCAGCAATGTATTTGAGAAAAACTAAAAGGAAAAAAAAAAAATACTACTATTATTAGTATTCAAAAATATCACATTATCCCATCATACAAAAATATTATGGTTACATTATAATTCATGTTCTAATAATTTTGGGAAAAGATAGATTTACATCATGTTATAATGATATTCCCGTATCAAGAACATACCTAGAGTGTTTACTTCAAAATTTTCATGCATGTTTGAGAAATCTTTAAACCTCCCTTGGTATCCATTCGGGTTTGTAGAATCCCCTGGGGGACCAAGCACTCTTCCCAATTGCCTTCCTCACTCATCTCCTTCAAACTAGCAGCAGCAAATGGCAAACACCTAGTGGAATTGTGCTGTGCTTATTATATGAACTTTTTGTCCAGTGCTCTAATGAACATTTGTAAATGCTTGATAGAGGAATATAAATGTGGTGACGTTCTGGATGCAGAGTTTCAGGTAGAGCGGGAACTTTTTAAAGAGACAGACGCCAAATTCCAAGGGAATTGCAAAGTCAAATTTCTTTTTAGTCATATTTGATATATTTATAACTTTTTGTTTGTGCTGTAAAATTATACTAGGTGGCTGGAAAACTCATAACTCTTTAAACACAGCAGAAACTTTTAGTGACACAATGCAGTGTAGATTGAGAGGTGTTTCACTGAAGCGGAGAATTAATGTCAGTATTCTGGTTATGTTTTATTCCTTCGTGTCAAAAGGGAAACGTATACAATACCGGTAAACAGCCATAACAGCATTAGGTATTGATCGTCCCTAAATTTTCAGATTATTGCACATTTATAAATTACACACAGGTGGAGACTGTGTGTAATTATATTAGGGCTGAAACGATTCCTCGAATGATTCGAGTACCTCGATTATTAAAATTCCTCTTGGAAAATTTACCTGCCTTGAGGCTTTGTTAATTTATGTTTTATTATTTAGCGCATCGTGTTTCGGCCGGAACATTATTTGCGTTACGCTTAGCTCTGACTTCCGCCTCTGAGTTGTTGACAAAAGCTAAGTGTTAGCGGCATAATGTCCAATTTTCAAGTTCCCCACGTGGGGATTTTATTGATTGATGATAATGCCCGGGTTTTCATCGTTTTGGGGGGACCAATAAGCATCCTTAAAATGAATGGCGTGATGCCTGGAGTACGGCAGCTTTTCTCCTCTGGGAACTGTTGGTTCAGAACGGACGGTGGGAAGAGCGACGGCGGGCGGCTGAGTAGCTGATGCTTACAGTGTAAGTGTAGCTTTACGGACGAACCGCACAATAAATTTCATATCATCCTGGTCTGAACAAACGGATGGCGGAAAGCATCGTCGCGGTGCATGGCTGGTAGATGAGTTTCTGAGTGTGACGAACGAAGGTGCCGTAAATATCCCGTATTACTCCCCCCCGTTCTTACGTTCGTCCCCTGGTCTACCGGTCGTCTTTCCACCCCGGACTTACGTTCGTCAGTCCCCTGGTCTATTTCATCCCTTCCACCTCCATCTTACCTTCGTTTGTTCACCTGCCCCCCACCACCACCACTCCAAGGCCCCCAACTCCAGGCGACATTTCCCGTATTTTCAAACCCAAAGCTTGACAGATATGGGGCAAGATGAGAGTTTATCTATTAAACTGACTGAAGATGAATACATAAACCAAAAGCTGGATCATAGACATTTTTTATAAGCTTATTTGTGAGCCTGTCTCTTTATTATTAAATTGAATAAAATGTCAGATCTTTGTATAGCTTTTCTTCAGGTTAACTAAGAAAGAGCTATTATTGTTACAGGTACAAAAAGGTAACTGTTAGGGATGCTCAAAAATGAAAAACTGGACTGATATTGATGTCCGATAGTAACAGTGTTATCCATAATAACACTGTTATTACATTTGTCAAAATTTTATTTTATAATTTTTTTTATCCGATTACTCGATTAATCGTAAGAATACACGATAGATTACTCGATTACTAAAATACTCGTTTACAACAGCCCTAAATTATATTAAACTATGTTTATGTGATAGAAAATAAAACATGGTTAAAAAAAAACTTTAACACACTAACAATAGAGTTCAGCTATAACACATCTGAGGAAATTGCAAGCTTTTCCCATCAAGCACTCATGAAGTATTTATGCATTCCAGTTTGAGCGGCGCACTCCAGGCTCCTGGAGGTAGTGGATTCCCTGGCTTGCTCTCCTTCCCTCCAGTGCCAGGCTTCCCTCCCTCTGCCTCCGCTGCTGCTCTCAGCGGCCTCCACAACCCGTCGATGCCGTCTGCTCTACTTCAGGCATGTTCCATAAAAACGGTATGCTGTGATCAAAAGTATTTGATTATCATTTTAATAGACTGTTATAAAAACTCAGCTACTTTCTTGTGTTTCAGGCTCATCCTACATCTGCACTAGAGAACTTTCCTCCTCAGGCCAACTACCATCCTGGTCCTGGAAACCCCTTCCCTCTCCAACCAGGACTACACCCCCAGTTGGGCTGGCAGTGAAACATGCACTTCAACACATTCAAACTTAGACCCTGAACTCGATGCTTTGTCCCTCCCTGTCCTCTTAGGAGGTAATGTGTCACTGGCCTTGAACCCTCAGGACTATAAAACAGCACTATTGCATTTCTGTGTGTGTTACAGAAGGAGCGTCTAAATTGAAGAAACACTAGTCTGGATATGTATGGCATACTTGTAATAACCAGTAGGTAGGAGTTGTAAATATCAGCAACGAAGTTGTGAGGTTTAACACATAGGTTGTGACTAGTTGAAACAATAGCCTTGACTTGCCTGTTTTTAATAATTATTATGAACATTTATTACAGAATTATGCAAAATATGACAAATGTAAAATTATAGCTATCATTATCATGATAAACTGTTTTATATAATTCAGCAGGAAAGCGAATGGACATATAAATTCTGTCATTTACCTATTATTACAATGTGAACTTACCACTGACCTGCTGTTTATGAAATGGATTTTTAGGGGAATAATTATGATGTTTGTGCAGGTTTGGTCAGTGTAATGTCCAAGGTCATTCTGATCTGGAAAGAATGTGTTTGTGTGATATATAATAACCCTGGGCTGAAAAGTCAGGAAGATATACAAAATAACATTTGCAACTAAGTATTGAAATGCCTCAGTTGTGGACAGTTCCTGAACACACTCAGGAACCCAGCATGAAATGAGCCAAAAGATCTGCACAAGTGGAAGAAAAGGACGCCATTTTTTAAAACATCCAAATAGACACCAGTATATATAAAATCCTATAAAAGGCCTTGTGACCATCAAAAAGTAGCAGACTTTCTACAGTGGAACTTGTAATGAGTACACAGATGTGCTGAATAAATCTCCTCCTGGTTGGCCTGATAGGAGCAGAGAGATTGGAGTCCTGTGTGATGATTTTTATTTTATAAGTTTGCTACTTTTTCACTCTTCAACAGATTCAGTCTTGTAAATATTTTCTGTTGTGTGAAGAGTGGGACTGTTCCATCTTAAAAATTGATTTTTGGCAGCTTTGGTGAAGTTTTGGACTTTTGATGTATATATCTGTGAGTATTTTACTTTTCTTTTTTTCTTTTTTACAAACTTAGTGTGACTATTCCTGTACTGTAACTGTAGTATTTGACCAGATATACAGCAACATCACATAAT